>QFDD01120339.1:0-39325 GCA_006871305.1 Vachellia collinsii
CTTGTAAATTTTATATCATGTATAGAACATTTACGTAAATAGAGATATAACATGTCTTAAATATAGATATAAATATTGATATCAATTATATTTTTTTATTAATCATGAGGCCTCTTGTAGTTGGCACTTAACTCGATTCCCCAAGTATTTAGTTAGGGGTTCGATCTTTGGAAATGTGTATGGAGAGGATCTCATGGCTAACGCTAAAACCCATTTAAGAAGTCTACGATTAGTCGCTACTACTGTTACTCCCACGCACACTTGCATGGCTAATTGCAGTGGCCTCTCTTAAAACAAAAATATGAAATTTATTCCTTTTAAAGTTTAGAGCATTAAAAACATTTTCGTTTCAATCCACAAATTTCTACCCTCCTTCTTCTTATGGGAATAAGAGGTTGATGTGGTGTTTTAAATATATAATCGTGTTTGTGGTTACATTGGTCAAACGGTGACATTCCTACGTGGAAAGAGGAAGGAATCATAAGATGGGATATATCTTGAGTTGACACACACACACACACACACGTTATGTTATATCTATTTATAGACTTGACATTAAATTATCAATTTTATTTTGGGAAAGATGGGGAGGGGATAAGAATGAATAATTGATTCACAGATAAGCAATAGTGATCCTTGTTCTTAGCTTGGTCCCATATGACATTATATAATGTGGGCAGGATTTGGTGCCAACCAGTTTACGTTAATGAATAATCAAACGTGTCAGACCAGTACCAATACAATATAAATATAAATATAAATATAAAATCTCCTTTGTACTTCACTACAAACTAGATTTTTTTTTATCGACATTTGAAATGTGGTGTGTATCAACCTAAATAGGCCCACATATAACATACGTTAGATTTCAAATTTTCTTTTTTTTTTAAAAAAATATTTTTGGGTACAGTAAAATCTACCGAGTATGCATATCTCCGTCTTTTGCTAAAATTAATACAACCATTTGATATTATATTGAAAATTTAATTTTTGAGCATTCTTTTCACATATATGATTTTTTAATGCTAGGCCCAGGCCACGATAAGAGGTACAAAAGAGAAGCAAAATCAAGTTATATTTATCAGCCTATTTTAAAATAGTGATGTTTTTGTCAATGTGAATTTTTTTTAGTTTGGAATTTGAATTTTTTTAACTATATAAGTGTACCCAAAAGAACACATACAGTTACGTGAGAGCGTGAAACAAGCATGCAGAGAGTAGTGACTCAAGCTTCATCTTTTGATGGAATCTGGAGGAGTCAGCCTTATCCCACCCAATACACAAACAAAAGGGATTGGTTTGCTCAAATGTTTTAAATTTATTTGATTAATAGCATTGCATATCTATTGATAAATTATAAAAAATACACCCAGAAAAATAATAAAAAATAATTGATACCGCAACATAATAAATGAAACTTATAATGTTAGCAAAAGGAAACTTCTAATGTTGCGCAGTCCTTAAATAGGCTATGACCAATATTTTTTTTTTTTCGAATAAATATGACCAATATATTTTATATTCTCATCACTTCATGTTATATATGGTGGATATCTGGTTTTTCCTAAAAGAAAAAATGCATAGTGGTCTTATTCTATCTCTTTGGACATTAGCGAAATGACCTTATGGTCCCTCATCCTGATTTGTTTGAGTACTGTTTGCGTGCTTGTTTAGTTCATGCTCGCCTGCCAAAATCGATCATCTAGTTTTGGCTTCAGTTTGCAACGGTTCCTCCGTCAATAATTTCCCTTCGATGCATTTACACATAATCTAAGAACGAACGAAATTCTTACCTTTGATTAGATTTCCTCTTCATTGATCCGCGAGAGATAAGTGTACGGACTGTCGGAGAAGGATGCTGGGCAGCCGGATATGGCAGAGGTCGGTTTGGGGCTTCCGCCGGCGATGCTTCTGCACTTACATCTCCCTTAGCTCTTCTCCGTCGGAGCCAAACGCTCCGTTTCGGAAGCTCTTTTCTGGGTCCTCTTCTGGCTCCGCAAGAGCGTCGTTTAGGCGGGCCAGAGCTCTAGATACTATAAATGTGAGTCGTCGACGTTGATGTGCTTGTTCATGTTGTATGATATCAATCAGTTCAGTTGGTTTTGCCTTTGATTTACGGCGTCGTTTAAATGCTCACTGTTATCACCTATATTTTTCCAATTCCTACCAAAAAGCTATAGGATATCTTACAAGAATCACAGAACAATCCTTTTCACTTTTATGTTTTCCATAAAGTATCACCATGAATATTTCCAATTTATCTAGTCCATTCGTATTCTATGTCATACTATTCAAAATCAAAATCTCAATGTCAGGGTAGTCTGAGCTTTTGTGAGTTGCTTCAAGTTTCTTTTGACCTGAGTTAAAACTGATGTGTGGTAAAGTTGAATTTTTTCTTTTTTGGACAAATTAATTACTCATTAGTTTAGTCAATTACTACCCGACCAATGGTCGCACTAATTTCACTATTCGATTAGTGTCATTCTGTTCTTGTTGAACTTGCTTCAGTTAATCTAGTCCTGTCACTAAATTCCGACTTTTAGTTGCTGCAATGAGCGTTTGACTTCTTCGCTGTTTAATATATCTCCACTTTTTTTGTAGTTCAATGATTTTTATATGAAGACACGCGGCTTTTCCACTGAAGCCGCAGCAGACCTTCCTGCGGGTGAGATAGTTGACGTTCCATTGGCACAAACAGGTGAAGGTATTGCAGAATGTGAGCTTCTCAAATGGTTTGTGCAAGAGGTGAGTCACTTGTCGGTTCCTCTGCTTTGTACAAATGTGCAATATTCTATCATGACTTATGTCCTCGATTCTATGCTTTTTTCAAAAAAAAAAAAAAAAAAAATCCTTTCCGTTTTCCAATACACACAACATATTTTGTAGGTGGAATGTAACCTTCAATAAGTTGAATCGTGACCCAATTTCAAATTGGACTTTTAAACTTCTTGTGTGTGGGTTGGGGGGGGGGGGGTTGGGGTAGATGCCAACAACAGAGACTTGCTCCATGTTACCATTTGAGGTTGGCACTTTTTTAAACAAGCTATCTCAAGAATTTATTGCGTCATTTTGGCAGGGGGATCAAGTTGAAGAATTTCAACCACTTTGTGAAGTTCAAAGCGATAAAGCAACTATAGAAATTACAAGTCGTTACAGTGGGAAAGTTGCTCATCTTCTCTTTGTTCCTGGTAATATTGTCAAGGTGGGACTTCAGACCTTAAAAGCAGAGGATATGATTCACTACAATGATGCTTATAGACGTAGATATTGATTCGTGTTAACATTACAACATCCACCAGTTTGAGAATGAATTTGAACCAAACAAAAATTAGAGATCTGAAAGGAGTTAGTTGAAACATTTAGTTCAAGTGAGAGTAAACCAAGCAGTCATTATAGTTTCAGACATGTCAAAGTAATGTGGAGAGAGTGAGAGATCTAAAAGGGTAGTTGAAGAGGAGGAAAGAGAGGAAGCATCCTAAATATTTCTCGGAGAATCCATGCAGTCAAGTGGGAGAAAACCGTTGTGATTTGGTATTTGACTCACTTAAGAGAAAAATATTAAATCTTCGTTATAATATAGGTGGTATGCATAGGGAGGCTATTTATGTAGCCTAGGCTCATTAAGTAATATATGAAAATATCATCCTCAAATGGTTGCTTGAAAATATGCGCCTTGTTATGCAATTTCTCTTCGTTTCTCTTTGTTACACTTACTCTTTATTTGGGACAGGATCAACCAAGAGTGGGTAAGAGAGGTACTTGTGTTTGAGTAGCGCTTTCTGTGGCTAATTTACTATTTTCCCCTCGTCTTTATAACATAAGAAGATGACATATGAGAATAATGTACAAGTCATATATATTTTTGCAACTATCTGAGGCCTATGGAGCGTTGCATTTCCTTTGTATGGAGATTGCAGGGGCAGAAATGTTTTATATTGTGATTGGAGAATGATATAATTAAAGAGTTGGCTGTTTATGAAGCATAGTGGTCATATGATTCATGTAGTCAACTTTACTTAGACTTAAGATGTAATTATGCTTTTGTTGGGTAATACTGCAGGTTGGGGAAACCCTTGTAAAGTTAATAGTTAACGAGTCTTCATTACCAGCAGTCATTTCTAGAGATTCCCAAAATGTAAAGTCAACTAGCTCTGATGATGAACAAGGTAAAAAAGGTGGAGTGCTATCAACACCTAACGATGAAAAAGGTAAACAAGATGGAGTTCTATCAACACCTGCTGTACGGTGTCTAGCAAAAGAACATGGTATAGACATAAATGATGTTTGTGGAACTGGAAAAGATGGTAGGGTTTTAAAAGAAGATGTGCTTAAGTATGCTTCCATGAAAGGAATAATTAAAGATCAATCTGTCCCCTTGGATGCTAAATGTGGAAATCAGTCTCAGCCTGTGGAAGGAAACAAATCTGATGCAACAGCTAAATTTGAATGGACTTTTGAAGACAGGATAGTTCCCCTTAGGTAAAATTGTCATGATTTTCAATCATTTTTCTTTTGATTACATGTATGAAAGATATTAAACCAGCTAACCCTAACTTTTTGTGATAAAACTTAGATGTATTCCAAAAAAAAAAAAAATTACTTAAAAGCTGAATGTTGACTTTGTTTCCTCTTCTCTTTTGCAGGGGCTTCCAAAGAGCAATGGTAAAAACAATGTCTATGGCTTCCAAAGTCCCACATTTCTACTATGTAGATGAGATAACATGTGATGCCCTAGTAGAGCTTAAAACATCTTTTCAGAATAATAATACTTCTCCTGATGTCAAGCACACTTTCCTTCCCTTATTAATTAAATCACTCTCAATGGCCCTGATGAAGTATCCCTTGATGAATAGTTGCTTCAATGAAGAGTCAGTGGAGGTCATACTCAAAGGTTTGTATCATAGGCACTGGCGTGTAAATTATTGCTATATTTTTGCTGCTTTTCCATGAACTTGAAGTTTTGTTGTGTCGAAGTTCATACAGGATAAATGTAAGGCATTATAGTTAGGTGAAGGACATGCATTCGAGGATAAATATGAAGTATTAACTTTTAAATTTAATTAAGATTTATATATAGCAGAGGAATAATCTGTTTTATTGCACGCATTTTTTCTTTGTAAAAGAGAATTGATAAGAGTCCAATTACCAAAATTAAACAAAGAAAAGTCAAAGGTGTTAAATTTTTATTAATTCACGAGTCTTTTGCTTGAATATACTTTACAACTTAACCTATTCTCCTCTGATGCTTAGTTGGCTGTTGTTAGATATAGATTAATAAATAAACCGTGCTTGTTTGTTTTCCAGAAACTGATTAGTTGATAATTTAATTTGAGGCAGTAGCATTCCAGATTTGACACAATGACTTGTTTGCTATAGGTTCGCACAACATTGGAATTGCTATGGCTACTCCAAATGGTTTAGTTGTACCTAACATAAAAAATGTTCAATCTCTTTCCATCTTGGAGGTTAGTGTACACTCTTATGATTGTTTATGTACACTGGCAACTCTAAAAGTGCTTTGTACCTGAATATCTATATCATGATTGATGTGCAAGTCTGATGCTTTTTGTTTTTCTGGTTAATTCATGGGCTAAGTGCTTGAACAGAGCATATCTCAACGAAATTTGCAATTTTTATGTCTTTAATGTGATTTTTTTTGTTTTGGTAATTATGGTTCACTTTGGAGGAGGGGTAAAGTGCTTTTTTGTTAGATTCTGTACTTGAAAAAGAAAAAAATAAATTTATTTAAAAGGTGGCCAACACTGTATGTCTTTTAGCTGGCTTCTGTTGCTGTTCTATAGTAGCATTACTTGTGCTTTGCAATTTGCGGTACTTGATTTCGTTAACAAGTTAAGATTTAGTCAAAGTGCATATTTTTTACTTCATTTCTTAGTATAAGTTTATAAAAACCGCTAATTACGCTGAGGGCAATTGGTACACATGGCTGCGTTAGGTTTACCATCTACCTATTATTAAAAAATCAGCGTTTCTATTGTGTGCAGTTGTAGCTGCAGTCCTGCTTGTAATTACATTTGTGTGTATCTTCCATTAGTACAAGAGTCCCTTTGTGCTTGCAGCACTGCTGAAGTAATGATGATCATTGCATTCCAAGAAATCACATTGTTCTGCCTCTTTTGTTTATTTTATTAAATTTTGTGTATTTAGATAACTAAGGAACTGTCAAGACTGCAACTATTGGCGTCGGATAACAAGCTTAATCCTGAGGATATATGTGGGGGTACAATTACTTTAAGCAACATTGGTGCAATTGGTGGGAAGTTTGGTTCTCCACTTTTGAATCTTCCTGAAGTATCCATTATTGCAATTGGTCGCATTCAGAAAGTTCCACAATTCGCGGATGACGGGAGTGTGTATCCTGCATCACTCATGACTGTAAGTCCTTCTCTGATTTCCTCACATATGAAATCTGACTGCTGAAGCTGAGATATTAGTACTGGTGGTTTCAGGTTAATATTGGTGCAGATCATAGAGTGCTGGATGGAGCAACGGTTGCCAGATTTTGCAATGAGTGGAAAAAATTAATTGAAAACCCAGAGCTTATCTTGTTACACTTAAGATGATGATATATTGTTGAATATCTTTCTCGGCCGTTTGTCTTAAGATCAAGTGTAACATGATGTTCCGCAGTTCTTACTAGTTTATAAATATTATGGCCTCTTCACTCTTTCCCTCAGTAGAAGAGCAGTGCATGTTCTATTTATCACTCGAGTGATGGCTCATAGAATTGCTCGTTGAACAGATATGTTAGATTCCTGGGGCCAAAAAAAAAACAAGAGGGATATATGGCTATTTCATAAATATATGTTAGATTCCGAATCTAGTGAAGAGAATAATGTTAATCTTTCTGTTTCAAATGGGGTTTTAATTTTGGAAATGAGGTTATTCCTATGCTTCTCCTGAATATCCTCGTTGGCATAAATGGCTAAAAAACGTTGGTATCTTAAGCCTTGAATCCTATATTTGCCTTTGAAATATTAAAAAGCATTATATCAGACAAACTCATTGTGATTAGCATGCCATTCCATTTAAAGAATTGGACCAAATGAGCCACCCCGATTCACTTTTGCATGACTAATCTCTGTGCTTAAAAGAATAAAAAAAAAGAATATTGAATTGGATTTGTTTGGAGTCAAACCTTGTCACGATTTGTCTCTTAAAGTTCACAACACGTCCATATTATATTTTTCAAGCTGAGATTTTCTAAAATTTTATAAAAATATATCAGGTGTTTCTTAAAAGGGTGAAACTGAATAATAATAATAAAGATGACCTTTGTATGTATATCTTATATTTTTTTTCTAATTTAAAAGATATTTTACGTACCCCTATATTTTTTGAGTGGTAAAATATGCCTTAATATTCATGAACTCAATTCACTTATATTATATATATTACAATATTTCATTATATATATGATATAACATTTTATATTGCATGACTATTCATAAATAATAAATGATAAATGAATTATCTTAAATTCTATATAAATGAGAGTCTAGGTTAATGTGCGTGGTTCGATGCAATGATATATCGGTTTACTACATGATTAAAAAGATTTTTTAAAAAATGATTTTATCTAATCTGAAATAAATATGTGACTTACGTAAAAATACTTTTAAAAACATTTCAAAGGGTAGCCACACATACATACGCTGTGCTGAAAGAGAACAAGAGTCTTATAAGCAAAAAGCGGGCATGTGCATAACAATAACCGCTTCCCGAGGTAACCGTTAAACCGCCATCGACCGCCACAATTCGAAAATTTCATGAACTGCAACTTCCATTTCCATATGGGCGTAACTCAACACCAGCCTCTAGAACACTCACAAAAATGGCGGTCCTAACACCCAGGCACATTGCCCTTTCGCTCGCTGCTTTCTCTCTATTCTTAATATCTCGTTCTGAATCTCCATCTTCAGGTTAGCAAAACTCCCCACATTCTTTCATCTCTTCCAACAAAAAATTAAGCTCACTTTTTTGGACTTTTCTTTTCTGTTACCAATATTTTTTTATTTTGTTTTAACTTGTGACAGATAGAGCCCTTTTGCCAAAATTTGCTTTCAGTTGGTGGGACGATAAGGACACATTTCGGGCCGGTGATACTGCAGCGATCAAGGTCACAGTACTTGAAAACGCAGACAAGATTGACAGAATTGCTTTTAAGCCCAGGCTCAACGTGAACGGAAAGTTTGGGAATAGTTCCTACATATCTACGGTGTTTACAAATTTCGAAGGTGACCCAAATAATTGGAGCATTATGTTCAATCCTATTAGAGTTGGAGTATTTAATGTGCTCATCGACGAGGGCCAATATCAAGTTTATGATTCATCCTTGCACTTCCGAGTTGAGCCAGGTTTTGATGAAACTCTCTTCCACTAAGTGAGTTGATTCATGCATAAGTGAGTGTTACTAGCTAGATTAAGAATCACAATCGTTTCGAAGCATCTGTGAGATTGTTATCTGAAACTGAATGATTTTATGCACCCTCCATTCTATATTGATACTAAGAAGAACCGTATTTTGGTCTTCCAAAGATATAATTGGCACGAAAATCAAACTTCATAGAACATTTGTTACTCAATAATATTTATGGAAGGATATAATTGGCACAAAAATCAAACTTCATAGAACATTTGTTACTCGATAATACTTATGGAAGGATACAATTGGCGCAAAAATCAAACTTTCTAGCTGTGAAGTGATGAGGGATATCATGGAGAGAGTCAGTTTATATTGAAGTGGACCAATATGGATTTTACTCTTTCATGTGTCTAACACAAGATGATATTATACTATTTAAGGGAACATGTATCCGTCAGTATGTGTTGCTTCATGGAAAGGCCTGAAGAATGAGTTTGAAGCCGGTGCAAAAGCTACTATTATGATACTCCTTAAAGATGCATTTGGAAACAATATATCTCAGTCAACAGAAGTTTCCTTTTTACCAGACTTCAATTTGTCTGTGCTTAATGAAAACGGTTCCTTTGCTAGCGCACTAAACATCAGCAACATGGGCTGGAACGAGTTTGACTATATGGTTTTTGAGTTCATAGTGGCAAAAGCTGGCAACTTTTCATTGCTTGTAGAAGGAGGAAATCAAACACTGAACGGTTCTCCATTACCATTGAAGGTGAACCCAGGTTGTATTCCTTTTGTGCCAAGCTTATGTCATGTAGTTGGTAAACCAAACTTGGTATGCGTGTGATCTTTGTGGCACCGTAGAACATAAATAGCATTAGAATCTTCGTTACATGATTATTCCAAAATAGCTCCTGATAGAGTAATGGCTTATTCTGTGTCAGGACCTATAGATGTCTCTAACTGCATGGCCAAATGGAACTTTAAGCCAAAAGCCTGGCAATTGGCTTCCAAGATGGAAATTCTTATACATCAGCGAGATCAGTATGGTAATCTGGTTCCAGGACTGTATGCATTTGATGCTGAAGTTGTTGAGAGGGAGACAAATCTATCGATACCTGTAGCAGATCTTCAGTTTGAAGAGGTGGATGCCGGAGTTCAATTGTTTTCTTTCAGCAATTCAGAACCCGGGAATTTCTTTCTAACAATATATGATAGCAAGCATAACAAAAGCATTTTTGATATGCCATATGCTTACACCGTTTATGTTGGTAAATTCTACTTGCCAAGTTTCTTTATAGAAGTTTTATTGGTTTCATCATCACTATAGTCCTCTGTCACTTCCTTCTTGTTTCTTCCTATTGTTCTGGTTCTAAAAGAATTTTTCTGCCCACCTCCCACTCTCTTTTATGCAAACAAAACAAAACTAGAATCTGTCTTCTAGTTCTTACATAAGTTAAACTCTGAGATTTGTTTCTGAATGCAACTTCTTTAACATGTTCCTTTCCTAATAGGTTACTGTGATGGAGTGAAAAGTGTTGTCAACGGATCTGGTTTAAATGATTCAGTAGCTGGAGTATCGACGGAATTTTCTGTGTATTTAAATGACATATATCAATATCCTTCCCCTGTTGAAACAGAGCTATTTCAAGTTCTGATTTCAAGAGTAAATGACTCATACAGTATTTCACCAACAATATATCCCGTGCTAAACACCACAGGTATGTGCTATTATAAACCATTTAATATAGTACTTTATATGCTTAAAACTTATAAATTATTGCCTTGATGTCTGCATTTTTGTGTAGGAAACAGTACAACTTCGAGAGTGAAATATGATGGTGTTAGTCACATTGAAATTGCCCCATCACCGTCAATAGAGCTGAGTAACAATGTAAGAAATGCAAATAAAAATTCTTGGTAAAGAGTTAATTGAAATTATAATGATATTTTATCTTGGTTTCAGACTAATCAGGGAGGGAGCTCTGTAATGGCCAGTGCTTTTCTAGTGGACTATATACCCACAAAAAGTGGCACTTATGAGATTTGTATATATTGTGGAAATATTTTATTAAATGGAGGTCATTCGATCAGAAAAGAAATCCGAGCAGGTACTCTGAACTGCGTGATATCAAGTTATTTGTGTGCTTTAGCTGTTTTAGAACCCTAATAGGCTGATAGAAGAATAAAATGGGGAAGGGGTTTGCCATTAGAGTATCGAAGAATAAAAAGATGCTTGCTTTTAGGATTTTCAGCCATCAGAATAAGTAAAGAGAGATACAGCCTCTCCAAGATGCAAGAATTTTAATAGAAAATGGATAACTGAGTGTTTAGTGGCTTAGATTAAATACATAATATTTAGGTTAGTTACTTTGCTATTGGCAAATTTATATTCTTTTTTATATTACCAATCATTTGAAGCTGTATGTGTTCTCTGTTTGCTGCAGGTGAAGTAAATATGTTATTTTCACGTGTTGTTATGTTTCCTCAAAAGGTGCCAAAGATGTCTAAAAACGAGATAGTAGTAAATCTCCTGGATTCATTTTCAAACCCTGTCCTGTCGCAACAATCAAGGTTGAAATTGGAGATTACTTCAATTAATAGTTCTGGATTTTCAACTTGGGACGTCGTGGATTATAATGATGGTTCATACGGCTGCTACTATATGGCTAAAGATGTTGGCACTTACGAGATTTGTGTTTCCTACGAGGACAAGCGTTTCTCCCAATGCCCTTTCAGTGTCAATGTCTACAGCGGTAAGTATAACTAGCTTTGGCTTTTGCTTATAGTGAAACTTTTGGCTCCTCTATCAGGCCAAGTTCTCACTGTTTCTCCTCTACTTTTCCTTTCAATATTGAAGCTTGAACTTCTTTTTTGGTTCTTGCCACATTGTTCTTCAGTGTCTGAACCAGGGGAATAGTTACATTTTCAGATAGATATTTCATACGTATCTCTAATTATTTAACTCATTTTGAGATGTTTGGTAACAAATTATGTGTTTTAAACTTAATCGTCTGTGTATTATTCGAATTATGAGCTTCAAATTTATAGTTTCATTGTGCCATTGAGATTAAAAATTCTGAGGATACTCTTCTGAATTGATTTCAGGTGAATATTTTCCCAAAGCCAACAATGATACAGTATCTCTTTGGGAGGATGAGTCAATTTTGATAGATGTCTTAGCAAATGATTATTTTGCTGGTGATAATGCAAGTCTTGTTGATCTCTCAAAAGTATGATGACTAATTAAAATTTATTCTGAGACACTGATTATCATTTACCTTTTTCTTTTTTCTAATCTGTGGTGTTTTATCAGCCAGATCATGGTTCACTCATACAGAATGGAGGGATTTTTCGTTATACTCCTTATGAACATTATTTTGGAAGTGATTCTTTTTGGTATACTATATCTGATATAAACGGAAATATAGCTACTGCCTCTGTTCATATATCTGTTCTCAACGTCCCACCTCAGTTTGCTTCTGTTCCAAATCAACTCCAAGCAACGGAAGATCTGATTAGTCCTAGATTTGGGTAAATACAGCTTAATAGACTATATTAATTAATAATTCCAAGTTTTAATCTTCTTTCTTATTATATTCGTGTCTCCTTGCAGTGGTTTCACTGGGTTTGAGATAACTTATTCAGATTTAATGGAAAACATTTCGGTGAACCTGAGTGTAAGATCTGGAAGCATACTTCTGTCTCCTATGGTAATGCAATTTGGGCAACCAATTTGGAGTGAACTTACCATTCATACAGGACATGAAACAGCCAACAATTTAATGTTGGAAGGTTCTGTGGAAGTAATCAATTTAGCTCTCCAGTCAATCCAGTATCTGGGGTAAGACCCTTTTTTGCTGTTTGTCTAAAGTTAATTTATTTGCCATTTTTTCAGTCATTTTCCCATGGGACCCTATAATATTATTATGTACAAATCATATGTCAAAATGAAGTTTGAAGGCGAACTGCATTTAGTTGGGTATATTCTTAGAAGTCAATATTTTATCTGCTTGTGATTTTTGAAACTTTTGGTGTTTAGTTTCAGAAATGATATTTAACTTGGTATTTTTGATATTTGCCTTCAGAAATCAGAATTTTTGTGGTAAGGATGCCATGCGAGTGTCTACCAAGAATAAGTATGGAATGAATGCCTTGGAAGTTCCAATTTTTGTGGATCCTATCAATGACCCACCATTTATTAGAGTCCCTTACTTTATCATATTGAAGGGTAAGGAAGACGAGTCGCTCATCTTTGACAGAGACTCAGACAACTTTGACTTCCTCATTGGAGATCCCGATCTTCTTGCCTTCCCTGGTAGGTTGAAGATAGTTTCTTGGAATGATAGTTTGCAGCTTCTACACAAGCTAAGAATGAACAGAACTGATTTAGTTATATGAAACGGATGAATTATCATTTCTGGGCAAGTGAAATAGAAGTCAATCAGTAAAAAAAAAAAAACGCATGATTAGACGATAACCTCGTTCTTGGGAGTTGACATTGCGTTGCGCTGATGATGGGTGATATTTGATATTTCAGGTGGAGAGGCTCAATTTCTGGTGACCATCTCTTTGGAAGTAAGTGATGGATTATTAGTAGCAACTCTTCCTTCTTATTTGACCAACACGACTGAATTGAAGATTGGGAATAGTAACCAATGGCAGCCTCTTCTTACATATGTCACCATCTCAAAGCATTTCATGGTCAGAGCCAATGGAATCAGATTTCAGGGAACAGTCAACGACTGTAACACTGTTATGCAGAAACTTTTCTATCATGTATGTGATCTTCCTATCCTTCAAGTTTTAGAGGGATTTGGCTTTAATCAACAATTTTTTTCAGTGAACATAAAGAGAAGCCTGCATGAAAGAGCAATGTCTAATTATGGTCATGTCACAGTAAATCCATTATCTTATACTGTCACAGTGAATCTTTTGTTTTTTCTGTACAGGGAGGAGAGCATGGAGCTGTTTTAACGTTGAAATTAAATGATTTGGGGAATTATGGATGTTATCCTGATTGTTCTGAAGGGATGTCATTGCCCTTGTATACTGAGGCTACGGTAAACTTGATGAGAAGACGACCCATGGGTTCATTGCTTGCTCATAGTTAAGTAACAGATTTTTATGAACAGGCTTTTGGAGGTTTAGTTAGTTTCCAGTTCATGGATCTCACTGGATTAGAATCTTTCGTTTTCACAAAACTATTGGAGTGTGGTTACAATTTGTTAACGAGAATGAGAAAGCTTACTGATATATATTGTTCACGTCACGACTTAACGAGCTCATTGTGAATGTGGTTACAGTATTGGGATCAGCCATCATCATAGAGTTTGTTATAATATTTTCTCTGGGAGTGTGGCTTCTATACTTCACTTGCAAATGTTCAGTTCTTCTGGTAAATGAAAGAAGAAACAGAGGAGAAAGGCCTTTAGAGATATCTGCTGTGCAAGAATCACAGAAGCAAACTGTAAGTGTGAATACTTCAAAACAGTTATATGTAATGTTAAAATGTTCATCACTCACTCACTCTTTTTTTGGGGAATGAAATGTGCAGTCAAGCAATGAAATTTCTCAGAATGTTACTCACTTCACTGATTGCTGTTCAAGTCCTTCGCTGCTTGGTTTTGGCAGCAAATCCTCCAATTTCCGCCAACGGTGAGTGAGATGTTAACTTATAATCTTGGAATTGTTTGGTAGTGATAGGAGATTTGGTTTCACAGCTGCAGCAACAAGTGATTGCGTTAAGTTGCAGGTCTCGTCGTGTACCTGAAATCGGAGAGTCTAGTATGTCTGCGAATCGTTCATCTCCTTCGACGAGCAAGCCCCAGCAGAATGCCCTGGTGCCTACTTTTACTCCGCTCGCCATTGACAAAGATCAGACCTCACTTGTCTGACCCCTGAACTGAACTACGAGAACCGTTTGTATTAAAACTTCATTTGAATGAGAGAATTTATGTACTTAATTAGATAGATATATCCATTCAACGTACTTTTTCTACAAGATTTAGGACGTGTTGAGACTTGACATCACCTTTGGAGATCCAAACACATCTTAGTGACTTTTTATTCCTTTCAGTGATGCTTGTATTCATGGTGGTAGCAAATTTGGTTTTACATAAAAAGCATAAATTTATGGCTTTAGGCTTTGTACACGGGAGAGAGAAGTTTTTACCGTAAACAAAGGAGAAAGAAAAAATTAAATACTGAATGCACCTTTTTCTTTTTATATTTATAAAAAACAATTTAAATATAAATCACATTACATTATCAATTTTTATTTAATTTTAAAATTGCAAAAACCAGATGAAATATAATTCACATCAATTTTTTGCCAATTAATAGCAATAATTAGCCACAGGATAAATCATGAATGAAAGAATATGCATGCCATAATTTAGTTGGGAAAAATAAATTAAATATGTACAGTTAATCACATAAATTTTCTCTTAAATATGCATAATTAAGCAAATGATTGAAAGTATCGGTTTAAGAAACAAAGGTAGCAAGACAAGCAAGGAAAAATGGTTTACATACACATACATTTATTCATGCCCATATTTCTATGGGTACAAATTGATGAGTTATGTGAATACACGAACAGTACGAACTCAGGACCAAGGGGATCGTACATTATTATTATTATTAATTAATCTATTTTGTGTAGAGAAATGAAAACGACATGTCGCTTGCAATGATACATAGCGGCGGCCCCGTCGTCTGCATTGGTAGCCGATCAGCGCAACCAAAACTGAAATTCCAGAACTTGAAGGCAAAAGCTTCAAAGCAGCAGGTCCAGTTCAGAGCGATGGCAACGACAGCCTACCAGAAGCTGTTGCAAGCGGGCACCAAGATCGTCGGTGTTGGTAGAAACTACGCGGCTCACGCTAAGGAACTCGGCAACGCCGTTCCCAAGGTATGTCACCTCCTGGAACCGGAAGAACTCTCTCCAACTTGTGACCTTCGATCTTCATGTTGTTGATTGTTAATCTCACTCAATATTCAATTTAGAGCTAAATAGGTGGGGCTGCTCTGTATGAAATCTAAGTCCTTGTGTTTTTCAGGAGCCCGTTTTGTTTCTGAAACCGACCTCGTCCTACTTGGAAAATGGAGGAACAATTGAAGTCCCACATAACGTGGATTCTCTGCATCATGAGGTCGAGTTGGCAGTGGTGATCGCGAAGAAGGCTCGTGATGTGCCCGAGGCCTCTGCTATGGATTATGTTGGAGGCAATGCTCTTTCTCCCGTGAAATGCTACTTACATTTTTATAACGTTACGCTGTTGATGTTTAAAGTGAATTCTGAGAACATCAGTTGCGATCAGGTTCTATGTCATCAAAGACATCGGAATAGGATTGTTAGTGTTTTCCATACAGCCATATATGCCTGTTGTTTATCTGTTCGCTATTATTGAAAGTGAAATTACTTTTTGATGTATCAGGTTATGCCCTCGCACTGGATATGACTGCGAGGGATCTCCAAGATGTTGCAAAGGTGAGCTTTTTATTTCTTCCTTTCTTTTTGGGTGTAAATGAAAGTTGTAGATAATGATCTGAGTGGATACTAACGACTTGTTCAAATTTATGAGCCAGCGAGTGCGCGCGCGCGTGAGAGAGATTGGTTATAAGGCCGTCTCATTTAAGCCTGTAGTGGATAGCAATATGAAAGTATTTTGATTAGATAGGAGTAGGACATCTTGTAGAATTTATCACGCAATAAGTTTTGGCTTGAGTTCAGCAACTTTACAAATCGGTCTTAACATCCCAGTCTACGGTGTTGTATGAATTTCTTTCTAATTGGAGAGAAAAAAATGGGGGTATTAAAATTTTTGGGATATGAACAATTGAAAAGTAAGAATTATTTATGTTATTTTCATTTGTGCGTGTTATTGTATCTTTATCCTCTTGTAAGATTTACTGAAACATGAAAGTTTGTTATTCTTTTTTTCTAATTATTTATGCAGTTTCTCTTTTGGTAATTTGTCAGTCTGCAGGTCTTCCATGGAGTTTGGCTAAAGGGCAGGATACTTTCACACCAATTAGTTCTGTTGTAAGAAATAGCTTACCTTTAATGCTTCTTTTATGCTAAAAAACTGACATATGGCAAAAGGTGGTTCACTTTAGAAGTTTGAGAGAAGTACATAACTTCAAATCTGACAGCACAAGGTTCAGCCATTGACGGCCTTTATAATTTAGTTTACTTACCTACACCTGCACATGTGATTTGAGTGTAGCACATCACTTGTAAGGGGGGCTTCCGTGGAAGAATTGGAATAACTTGCATGGCTGTAGTTCTGCAGGTCTACCATTTAGTTATACACAGCCTACTTCTAGGGTATCAAAGCAAACTAAACTGCTTTTAGTAGTGAAATTCCACAGGCCTTTCTATCTCAGCTCATCTACTTGTATATTTAAGCCGTATACTCAAAGCATATTACTGTCTGTCTGATTCAACATTTATTGTATGCAGTTGCCCGAGACTGCGGTACCAGACCCCCATGATATAGAACTATGGTTAAAGGTTTGAGCAATTTATAGTTTATCTCTCAATCCTGATCCTTTTAATGTGCAATGGTTACATGACGCATTGGAAACTTCAAAGTGACTGTAGAAAAATGGTTGTTGTAGGTAGATGATGAAATACGGCAGAAAGGCTCAACCAAGGACATGATTTTTAAGATACCATTTCTAATTAGCCACATAAGCTCCATCTTTACACTCGTTGAAGGAGATGTGATACTTACTGGTACTTCATCTGCCAACGATACATTAGATTATGAAACAGAACAGTGTCTTGAATAGTTTTACACCCCTTGCGGCCATTAATCACTGTTATCAGCACACCAATGGCCAAATCTTTGAAACCTTAGCTTCGTTAACACAGTCTGTCATTGTGCAGGCACTCCTCCTGGAGTTGGTTCCGTGAAGCCAGGTCAGAAGATTACTGCAGGCATAACAGGCCTTGTGGACACACACTTCAATGTTGAGAAAAGAAAACGGCCTGGTAATCCTTGATTTGGGGTCATCATTATTCACCTCTTGTGGTTTTATTTTAGTATTAAGGCAGCAGGAGTTCTGATGCTTAGAAAAAGAAAAATAATAGCAAAGCAACCTACAAACTCTAGCATTATTAGGAATTTTCAAGGCAATAAGCCACTTGTCAGTTTGTGTTCTATTTGTGGATATTGAATCGATACAATCAATCCAAGTGGCACTGTTGTTTCTAGTCCAACTTATTTGCATATCTTACTCTACAAACCATCTACAGATTAAATTGAAAGTCTTCTTTTTTAGATTTGAAGGTAAAATTAAAATATTATCCTCTTTGTTATGTAAACAAAAGAAGAATTGTTGGGTATTTGTTTTTATCAGAAAAGCCTGAGTTTGCTGTGTCTGGCACTTCATATGATAATGGCAATGATGCGTCCTTATACAGGGGATCCAAGTTGACCTCAGCATCCCTCTTTAGTAAATGATACTTCTACGACATCAAATCATGCTTTACAGTGTTATCATCTCCAATAGTAGGTTTAGTCTTTCAGGGCTGAGAGTGACCAGGCTCCGCCATTCTTAAGACCCGTTTGGTTGGAAGAAAATCTATCAATGGAAAAGGAAAATCCTCATTTTCCATTGTCTTCCGTTGTTTGGTTGCCACTTAGACACAGAAAATGGCTTCCCGCGGGAAGCCATTTTCCTTCATCCATGGGAAGATCTCTTCCCACCAAAAATGGTGGGAAGCCATTTTCCATTGTCCAATGGAAAATGTAAAATACACATTTACCCTTGAAATATAAATAAAAACTCAATTTTCCTACTTTACCACCATTTTACAGAGCAACATGGTTATTTGATACAATTTTCATACCTACTTTACCACCATTTTAACCCAACCAAACAAAAATTTTCCTATCAAATCATTTTCTATTCCAGTGCATACTAAACATACCATATCAAAAAAATTTCCTTTCTCTTCCTTTCCATTCTCTTCCATTCCCATTGATTCTTTGATCCAAACGAGCCCTTAAGGTTAGAGTAAAGAATTTATTGAAACTAAAAGTATGATTATAGTGGATATTGGTCAAATAAAAAGCACTTGATTTTGGATAATAGGGATTCCATTTTTAAAAAAAATTATATAAAAAGAACCATATTTTATTTAACTATCTAATTGAGTTAAATTTGAGTATTGCTAGATCCAATTGGAAGTAGTTCTTATAGAAGCACTATGCAAAGCATATTGCAATTCCATAAATATTATTTATTTAGTTGGGAATGAAACACGTTGAAAGTTTTTCTTTGTTTTAAAGACAAAAAACACGTTGATGGTTGAAAATACTTGTACTTGTTTGACGCAGCAGAGTGGTGGGTGGCTTGATCAAAGTCTTTTACAATCCTGCCGTGACGCACACAGGCACAGTCCTCCCAAAGCTTGCTGCAGTCATCTTTTCTATTCTTTTCTTTCCCACTTGTTGCAATAATATGATTTGGCTCTTTAATTTACACGTCTGGTCAGGTCTCGTTTTTTTGACTTTTGCCTTCAACGTTAAGAGTTTGGAGTTAGAGAGCAAAAACAAAGCGCGTTAGAGTCATGCTCATTAAAATCCATTGAAGCTTCTTCCCCATATAGCTCACTCCTCACCTCCTTCCTCATCCATTCCCATCAAACTCCACAATAATGGCCGCCAATGACAGACCCAATCCCTTCGACGCCAATGGCCATGCACTTGCCACCAACACGCTCCTCACCATCTCCCTCCTCTTGTTCTTCCTCGTTGTCCTCATCATTTCCCTCCACTTCTACGCCCGCTGGTATCTCCGCCGTGCTCGCCTCCGCCACCGCCGTTCATATCTCATCTTCTACGTCGACTCCGTCACCTCGGACGCCGCCACCCTACCCATCGGTCTTCCCCCCTCTGTGATTCAGTCTTTACCTGTCTTCGTTTATTCGGCCCGCTCCGACCCTGTGGAGTGCGCTGTGTGCTTGTCCGAATTCGAAGAGAACGAATCGGGTCGGCTTTTGCCCAAATGCGGCCACACCTTTCACGTCGAATGCATCGACATGTGGTTCCAGTCGCACTCGACCTGCCCGCTCTGTAGGTCTCTGGTCGAACCCGTCCCACCAGGGGACCAATCCGGCCCGGAAGTGGTGATCAATGTGTGCGAACCGGGTTCGAGTATCGGATGTCGTCAGGACGGAGAAGAGGAGAACCGAAGTGGCCGGACGCTCTGTTCTCCGTCGTCGTCTACGATTGGGTTGAGGCGGAAGCCGTCGTCTGCGGGTGTGACAATTGACGTGCCATTGAGCCGCAGCTTCGGGAGAGAGGCGGAGGTGTCGGCGACGTCGTTGAGGTCACCGGGGGGTCATTTGCTATCGTTCAAGAGAATACTGAGCAGAGAGGGGAAACCAAGCCCTTCGTCCCCATCGCCAGAAAACTGTGCCGTTGGATGCAGCTCAGTGACCGAGAAAGATATGAGTCAGCGAGTTGACTCGGATACGCGGTGTGATCATGGAGTGATTGTAGTTAACAACTTGGCGGGGCCTGATAAGGACATCTGAGGCGACGTATACAAAATGATACCCATCACCGACTTCATATAACAAATATGAATCCTGTACATGTGGACGTGATATGGTATCTGATTTTTTGTTTTTCTTATACGTTTTAGTTTGGTTCTTTTTTCTTTTCCTATTTATTCAAATGTTTATTACTACTCCTCTATTCTGTAAGAGTTTTTTTTTGGAGCAAATCCTAAATATAAAAGTTATTGGCTGATTTTTATACTATGAGAAATAAATACATTATTTAAAAATATTTATTTATATGTATTATTGGATTATATAAGTCAGTTAAATTTGGTTTTTTTATTAAAACAATTAATTCAATTTGAAGAAAAAAAGTCTTCATAGTTTTAAAAGAATTTAATAACCATTAATTTTGTTTAATAAAATTATAGTCAGTTATTTATTAAGAGTCGAATATAAGATTTTTTTTTGTTATTAAGAGATTTCCCTATAATTAACGGAATTAGTAACACATAAGTAAAATTAACAATGTTAATATCAGATTAAATTTGAGGGATCAAAGCCACTACTTTTAAACTTCAGGGATCAAAACTTAAATTATAGCAAACTATAGAAACCAAAAGTATGTTTCATCAATCAACGTAAGTATTGATTATATTTAATCATCATGCCACATTATAAAAAATAATGGCGTCAGCTACATGTCAGCATTTTTAAAAGTGTTAATTTCTAATTTAGATCATTTTAAAATTATAAGGATTAACGGTTTCAAACAAATTAAATTATAGGGATAAAAAATATAACTTTAAAATTATAAGGATCAAAATTCAAATTCGGCAAACTCTGAAAACCATGTTTACCCAGTTGAATTTGTAAATTGTGATCGGAAGGTGAGGTATGGATATAACCCAGTCAACAAGGAGGCTCCGACCCAATAGGGTCCCCACCGCACAGTCTTAAGCCTGCCACCACCCAAACATTACTTTCCTTTCATTTTCGTCATCATTTCATTTGTCCTTGTTCAACTCTATTGAAATTCGTCAAATGGACCATCTGAGCATTCTCATATTCCTAACGCATTCACACGTTGCAAAGCCTGCCTTCATTATTACCAACTAATTCAACCAGTGAGATGACGTCATATGATTATCAATTTAAAGGAAACTACGTTGTTCGACACACTAATACATCGGATATTGTGATAATACCGTATGTAACGATTGGCTGCTCAGGCATGTTTTTAGAAGATAAGTAATTGATCTGCTGAGTGAGTAAGTTCATACATATTGGTTAGGAGCATGTCCAGTTCTTACTTCTTCAAGTGTTTGCTTGCCTTCGTATTTCAAAAACAAACAAAACAAAAGGAACTTCATCGTTCACAAGTCTTGAATTTTGATACTACGGCCTTACTTGGAATTCATTTCTTGTTTTTTGAGTATAAAGACTTCTTATGTTGATACTACCAACACATGAATTTTTTTATCCCTGAAGATTGAACTCTTGATTTTGTTTGAAGAGTATCGAATCACTCCTGATCAACCCAATTACATCATCTATAAGCACACTTAATGTCATCTTAAAATGACAAGGAGAGCAAGTTTCTGGCAGAATCAAGCTACTGAGCAAGAATGATCATTTCATTGAGAAGAATCCGTATGGGGTTACAAGGTCACATCAGTGCATAGATATATTAATATTCACAGGGACATAACAATACATATTGCAGAACAAGAGCTGTTAGTATTTAGTGAAACCCTGGGACTGCAATAATTCCCTACACTAATCTACTATTAAACGACATCCAGTGGATGTCATGAATAAAACTCAATGTTGGCCGTGGGGATCAAAGCGGTGCAAGTTGTGAGTGTGTCAACCTGCAGAATGCAAGTTAATTGGTTCAACATATTGAGACCTTCGTCTCCTCTTGCTTTCAGGAGTGCACCGTATGGAACTTGACTTGGCAAGCTTCACAGAGAACTTACAATTCGACGATGGAGGAGACAACCTTCTTTTAGATGAATTGGTGATGGGAGAATTCATCCTTGCAGCTTTGTTCCTGTTCCCTTTCGTAAATGCTTTTTTGGTTGGAGACTTTGCTCTCCTTTTCGCCAAACGCAGCTGTGCATCATCACGTTTCTTTTCATGATTTAGTAGCCTAACATGAAAAGGATTCACGCCTGTGTAACACACAGATTTGCCATCATCTCCACTTTTTTCTAAATGTACGTCTCCATTGTTTACCTGAAATTTCATACAATTTCCCAAAAAAAAAAAAAGGATTGGCTCCAAGTTTGACTACGCTCAAGGTATATAAAATACGGTAACGGTCAAATCATTGTAACCACTGTTTGGGCCAAAAAACGTACCAGTTGAAGTAAAGCAGAAAAACTTCGAGCCACATCATATTTCTCTTGCCCCTTGACCACATCAGTAAAGGGCAAGACACTGTTTTCTTGTTCTTCACATGAAAGCTTGTCCACAATCCTCTCCCCATAGTCATGGATATCAAATGGCGGATGTGATTCCTGTCAGGCAAATTAATTCAAAGCAGCTTGAAGCACAACAAACTTTGAACAGCAATGTATGACGTCAAACTATAGACTACCATTAATCTCACCCGGCCCCGAAAAAATATAAAGAAAGAAGAAGGATGAGATAAACATTAAAAAAGGCATCAAAGAGGATTATTCACCTGTTCTTCCAAGTTGTCCTCAATTCTTTGTTTCCATGTAGAAACTCGAGTTGCCATTTCAGTTTGCTTCTCGGTCTTAGCTATACTAGCCAGGAGAGAATCCTGCGTGATGCACTATAGGTTATGGAATCATCTTAAGCGAAAATTAACCATTTCATGAAAACAAGCAACTCAAACTTGACCCGACCGTTTCTCTCAAGACTTTGCATCATTTCACATAAGTTCTTCAACAGAGCTAAAGATAGGATGCAACTTTTTTTTTTTTTAAAGAAAAGAAACCTTGATACTGAGAGTGAAAAATAAAGCACTCTTACCAGGTGAGAGCGACAGAGATCTTCCAAACTTGACTGAGAATTTGGATATTCGTTACCTATAGCCTCATTAACGTCAACATAAGTATCGCCATTGCCATGCTGTAAAAAATCAAGTAGATAAGCTTACATGGAAATTTCCATATGGACAATGTAACAATAAAATTACTGGTCTCCAAACCTCTTTACTGCAAGCTGGCATATCTTCATCCATATTGACATTCTCTGGAACTTCTAGATCAGGGTTCTCACTGTCGTAAGAATTGTCATCATTGCAGTTTTCAGGGTTCAGAAACATGCCACCAATTTCATCCCCACCATTAATAAGTGATTGCCTTAGCTGTAATTCATTCATCAAATATTATAGACTCATGAGATTGAAAGAGGGTAAACAGAGAATCCATGAGGAAGTACCTTTTCATACAATATAGGTGATGAGCTACCCTTTTGTTGTTTGCTGGCATAGCGTTGACTCTCCCATATGTTCATGAGCTCTGGATTGATAGGACCGTGCATTTTTGCAGGTGGAAACAAGGAGCTTATAGATACTCGCCTGTTTAAATTGACTACTTTGCTTTTAAAAGCTTTCACTGCATAAACATAAAGGGATATTAATGATAGGTGTACTCAAGTAATAAGGATAAGGCAAGTTAATAACGGAGTAAATGAAGAAGGAGAAACCTTTTCTAAAGGGCTTCACTCTCAGATTGCCTGGCTCATGAGGATTTAAAGGCTTCCATGGATCATCTTCATCATCGCTTGAACTGTTTGAGTGATATGCATCACATCCATCGTCCACATGAAATCCAGGGTTGCAGTTATCAAAACCAGCAGAAACAGGAGAATTGATTGGAATGTTATCACCATCAAATCTGCAATTAGGTTGAGGAGTAAATTTGGGATTAGCATGCTGACTCTTTTCAGCAGAATTTTTATGTGCACTTCCAGTAGAACGTCCTCTGAGAGAATGAAAGCTTTTGCGATTTGAACTCCCCCTGTAGGCACCATTTTGCTCTGTCTCTGCTTTGTTTCCCCTCAGATACTCATTAAGTGCAACAGCATCGGAAGTGTCCAAAAGAATAAAATCACGATACAAATCTGTGGTGGCCAACTGCAAACACGCATCACACTATCAGTGAATAAAATGAAGTATAGCAATGCTTCCTTGTGTAAACAACTGGAAGCAATCATGGTACCAGATAAGACTCCAATTCCCCACCATCACCGGTAGCATCCAAGCAGTCACCTTCAAGAACAACTAGATTTGCAGGAGGCTTCACAAAGTGATTCAAATTTACTTCTTTGCCAGGTGTACTATCTAAGGAAATATTTTCTTCGACTGTAAAGCAACAATAATTTACAGATGATATAGTTAGACATGGAAACATCATTATAGAAGATAACAGTTTTAATTCTATTGATGCAGAATGAGAAAGATATAGACATCAAAATGCCCAAAAAAAAAAAAGATATGACAAAAGAGAAGCCTGAAATGTGAACACCCTCAATAATTCTTTGTTCTCAAGAAATTATGAAACCCAAGAGCAATTTAAACCATACAAGCACTCCTATGTCCAATTGCAATATCATTCTCACTGCCCCTTGGTTAATACTAGAAATAGGTCGTGACAAACAAATTTCCATAATAATAACAATCCCCTTGTGCCATGTTCACGTTAGATAATTTCTAAATATTTTACATTAAAAAGATTACCTGGGATGTCATTAAAGCACCAAAATTGATCATTTTCTTCATCAGCAACAGCTGAGGCACCACTTTCTTCAGGCTGGACTGATGGCCCTGGCCCATCTAATTGATCCTGCAGTCTGCCCAAAAACTACATTTGTCAGATCATATAGTATACATTTTGCACAAAATGAAACAAAGTACGGTCAAGCAACTAGTTATAGTCTCATTGCATTTGAAATCTGCTTATGGTTTCAAGTTCAAACATTTATTCAATCATGCACACACAAAATAAAAATAAAAATAGCTCAGTTACTTAGGAAGACAAATATAGTCTCATTGCATTTGAAATCTGCTTATGGTTTCATCAAAAGGATACTTTTACATGAAAAATTATGTCACTAATGTCAGTATCGATGTTGCCAATTGCTCAATTTGTGATTCAAACCCTTCTATTTAGCTTGATTCATGTTGCCAATGATTTATATCACATGAAAAATTAAAGGAGCAAGCGAATGAATGACCAAATAGTGCAGTTTGAACAAGAAATCAATATTGATGATTTGCAAAGTCATCTTATCCGCTTAGTCTTTAATATCCAGAATCCAATTTTCATAGAAGTTCGAAGAAGCAAGTGTTACTTTCCCCATGATTTCAACAAAGGCATCAACTATATGATGTCTAAGCACCATGGATTGACACGGAAAGAAAAGGGGCAGAAAAGGAAAACTAGTGCAAAATGTTGCTTCTAGCACTGTCTTAAGATCGTAAAATTCCAAGGTTGAAGCACAAAATTTTCTTTTCTTTCTGGCCTTCAGTTTGGGGTAAAGCTAAGCTGAAGGTTAAGTAGCATGCAATTTAAAATCCAAAACTTTAACTAAAAAAATCAAACCTTTTCTGAGAAAGAAACTCTAAAGCACGTAATACCAATGTATAAAGATATTCCACCTTCCTACTGTACACCTGCATTGAACCCTGAAGCAGCAGAGCAGCTACAATTACCGAGAAACAGCCAATTCAGATAAGCATATACAAGAAAAGGAGCAAAACGAAATTCGAATGAGATTGTTCAAACCTTCAGCAAAATTTACGGAAATGTGACCTTCCTCTTCTACCCCTGTGATCTCACCGGAGCAAATTTTCAGTAAATATTCCTCAAGTTTCTTGGCAAGGTTGACTTCCCAATTACATTCAAGGTCACGCTCTGCGTGAACCGAGTGGAACCCACCACCACTACTTCCCGGTTCCGACATGCCCTTGGTCATATTCTCCGGAATGAAAACCTAGGGTTTCGAGTTTCCGGTGAGAAATTGTAAGCACCCAAAAGTAAAATCAGGGCTTTCGAATTTCCCAGAAATGGAATGTGGGTATTGTATGTTCACAAATCTGAAGCTTCTCTTATCGACGGTGATTTGCAGCAACGCCCGCCAGCAGGGCATGAAGGGGGGGGAAAGGATTCAAAAGTTGCCCATCACCATTTTCCCGCCTGTTTTGATAATATGCGGAAATCAATGAGTGAGGTTGACCCAAAGCAAAATTATGTTTTGGGCCTTCTCCTTATTTGGGCTACTAGAGCATAAAATCCATTGGGCTGCCAGTTGACTCGAACTGTATTCATTCGTTTTCACCAGACATTGCTAATAAAAAAAGGATAAAACTTGTACCAAAAAAAAAAAAAAGGATAAAACTTCACCGATAGAGGTTGCTCTAAGTAGTAAGCGGTTTGATTTTGTTTAAACGAAGCCTCAAGTTAAAACCTCAGCATATGCAAAAATCCTCATTAGGAGATTTACTCATCACAGCCAGATACGTGACATTAGTCGAATTGAAATGTAGTTAGATCAAAGCTCCGATAAATAGAATGGGCAAAAACAAAAGATAAAACTTCATTTGAGTTCCATAAATTTATCTAATTTTTATTTCAAATATTAAAATATTGATAAAAAATATAAAATTTATAAATGAAATCACACTATTAAAATACTATTCCTATTCTAGTAAGTTTAAATGTAGGAACAATGAGTACAGTTTTTTTTATGTGTTTTCTGAAGTTATCATCTATTTTATTTCCCAAAAGAATAGAGGCTAGGAGTGGTATAAATCAGTCACCTTCACCTCAGTCCTTATACACACTCATTCTTTATATATTATATATGCGCGCGCGCGCATGTAATGAATAGGAAGGGGATCACTAGAAATGGAGTCATAATAATTTGTAGGTCACCAAAACAATTCCTTTTGAAATAATGACTCATACAAAATCCAACAAAACGAACTCATCAAGAATTTAAATCAAGGGAGCTAGTAGTACGCACCACTGACCACCTTAGACATCACGATACAAGAGATGACTCCGACGCCTACTTACCCTCTAAACATGTCAAAATAAAATGTGTGTGTATGATTCCGGTGAATTGTAGCGGGTTCAAATTCATCATTTTGGTATGGCCATGGGGCCCATGGAGTAGGGAATTCCAGAAGCAGAGATCCAGGAATCATCATCAGAGGTAGTTGCATTGCGGAACTGGTAGAACTTGCCGGGATAGAAATTTGCAGCCTGAGCAGCTGTGATCGTCTTCACGCCGGGCCACTTCACTCTGTGAGAGGTATCGGCGCCGGCACCTTTGTTGTCGTACTCGTTGAAGATGGAGGTCAAGTGATAGATGCTACCCATCCACGACAGGTAACCTTCCGGAGCGAAGATGCCGTCGATCTGAGAATCCATGATGATCACCTTCGCGTATGCCCTCCATGGTCGTCCAAGGTATGCAGGCTTCTTCGCGCGGTCGGAGAGGTAGAGTGGGTCGGCGGTGAATTTGCAGCTCTGGAACACCATCGCCGTGGGGCTGTTCATCACGTTGCGGCCGCTGGCGGAGACGATGGAGTTCTGATTGCTCAGAGGCTGCCTGACGACCAAAGTGCAGTTCTGGAAGACCATGTCGGCGTCGCCGAAGATGAAGTCGATTGTGCCGGAGATGACGCAGTTGCGGTAGAACTGGCGGTGGGACTGGGCGTAGAGGGTGTCTTGGTACCCGTCCATTTGGCAGTTGTAGAAGATGGCTTTATCTGCTGTTACTCGGAGAGCCACCGCTTGGTGCTTGATTGCTCCGGCAGAATTCTCGAACCCTACGTGCATGGCCGTGAAGAAAGGAGCATTCACGCCTGCAAATGATCACAAGTCAATTTTAGATCATTCTAATTTCTAAGTAACTAACAATATTAATTTCCACCGCGAGATCTTTCAGGAAATGTTAATTAGTTGATTAATAACTCATTACCGAATGTTGCGGTGTTGTAAGTTTGGACGCCGTCGGCATAGTTGAGGCTGCCGGTGAATCTGGTGCGGGTGGGACCATCCCCGACGATGGTGACATAACCGCATTGCTTGGGGATCTTCACAATCTCCTCATAAATGCCGGCCTTCACGTAAATCACATAGGGTTTCCTGTTATTCTTAGGAACACTGTTAAGAGCTTCGGTAAGTGTCTTGAATTGCCCAGTTCCATCTTGAGACACAACAACGTCGGGCTTAACGTTGGCAGGACCGGCCGCGGCAGAGGCCAGGAGTTGACGGTGGTGGCTATCACTTACCCACGACGGCAAGCTCTCCAGAAGCTTCCGACTGGTGGTGTTCTCATCGCCGCCATGAGCTTTCTCACCGGAGTTGTGGGCATTGCCATGAGCTTGCCCACTGGAGGTATTGGCTACCAGGTCAAGGCCAAGGCCGGCGAATCCGAAGGCATCGACGACGTCAGAGAGGCCGGAGATAATGTCCAAAGCGTTCATGCTGAGCTCGAGGGAGGTGTTCAACACCTTGGCCATGGTCTCGGCGGCGTGAGTGGTGGTGTTCTCGAAGCCGTCCAAGCATGTACGTTGGTGGGAGATAGTGCCTCCGAGCCAAACCTTAACGTCATAGGCGTATTCACTGAGCTTGCTTATATCAAACTGTTCGACGCTATTGATGGAGTTCCTAACATCATCAATGGCGTAATCGAGCACCTCGTGGCAGATTTCCATGGCCTGCTTGGTCATGTTGTCCTTGGAAAGCTCGTCGAAGAGGGTGGAGTTATTGATGAACTTCTTGAACTCCTTGGCGGCGGCGTGGAAGGCGGTTTTGATGAGCTCTTTAACGTCGGTGGTGCCGTTGTTCGCTTTAGAGAGGCTGTGCATGCAGGTTTCTTTGTATTGGGCTGAACTACAAACCATGTTCACGTTCTTCTGAGACGCCGAAATCTGTGCACTATGATCCTCCCCGGTGGCACCCTCATCGTAAACGCCGTTGCCGGCACCGGATAGGCCCATGCCGACGACGGCCACCATGGCCACAAGGAGGATGCCAGATACGGAAATAACGGCGATCCTCTTCTTTCTTTCATGATCCCCGTTACCCATATTTTTTTTATTCGTAGCCTATTTATTTATCCAGTGTATGAAGTTTTGCTTTTAATTATTATCCAGTATATGACAACGAGATACCAACAATAAAGAGTAGAAATTAAACTTCTTATATTGTTAGAATATTGTTGGGACTCTCTTGGAGAGCAGTTTATTTAGAAAGGCCAAATACGGTCGTTCTTTAAGCTGCTGTTGGATTCTGCTTGACGATGTGATTTATATACAAAACTTCATTCTCTCAAATGTCAAATTGGTTTGTGCAACGAAAGTTGTGGAACACCTCTCATCAAATAGATTGTCCTGTCGTTAATTTGGGAGCCCTCGTGCGTAATTATTATTATATCCAAATTTAGCGTATCCGCAAATATATATAAAGCCATTGCCTATTTATCGTCCATTTGAATGCTTACTCCCGGGATTGTGGTTGTAATTAAAATTGTGTAAATTAAGGGTGATAATTAAAGAGAAATACTTACATGCTCCCGGGGTGCCACGTCATCCATGCTCTGTCTAATGAGAATGTTCCAAATATCATCTATTGTGATCACATATCCCATACATTTCTCCTAATTTTTTTCATTTTTCCATAACCCATTATAATAGATATTTATTATGGAAAAAGAGGAATAATTGAGAGAAATTTATGGAATATGCGATCCACAATAGAGGACACTTGGAACATTCTCATTGAACAGAGTATAGATGACGTGACACTCTGGGAGTACGTAAGTATTTCTCATAATTAAATGCATTTTTTGAAAGGTTAAAGATCATTTTCATCTATAAGTTTTTGAGAAAAATCACTGTGATGCGAAAAGTACTAAAATCGTAGCAATGTCGATGCGCCTTAACAGATTCAAGTAGTGAACGTTTGTTGATTGGATTTTGTTGAGATGGCATTACCACATGGCATCAACCTCACTTTATATTTCCAACACACGTTTCTAACTTCAACAAAATTTTAAAAAAAAAAAAGATTGTGAACCCTGTCCTCCACACTTCATTCTTCATTCTTCTGCGATTCCGCCACATGCCTCCTCTTCGCCGTCAATAGATGGTCGGCTCATCACAATCGACCCAACGCCGTCTTAGCCATCGTCTCCACTCATCCATATCATCATTAACACCGCCGAGCCTTCACGACAAGGTTACTCTCTACCGCCTCTCTTAGTTATCGCCAAACACCCTTCTGCGTCGTTGGGATTCGAAGTCCCATCCCCCAGGTATCAATGAATATCACTCTTCATCAATGTCGTCTCAGCAGCTAATGTCACTCTTCCTCCATGAATGTCAATAGATTCTGAGGCTCCGTCATCGTTGGACGGATCGAGCAATGCTATGGCTGGTAGATGTTATCTTACATAAGATTTTGTTAGTGTTTATCTTCTTCCTCATTTCCCGTTTCCAATTAGCATCTTCTGGACTTGAAAGTCGCTATTTTTTCTTATCTTTGATTTTGATTTTCATATTTGTTTTAAAAGGGTAGAGGATTTGTTTTTCAGATTGGTTTTGTCTTTTTCAACCTGATTAGTTTTTTATGTGAGATTTTAGAGTTTCTAGTTTTCCTCGTCTTTGATTCTTTGATATGGCTTGGGGTTGTTTGTCCATCATGTATTTGAACATTCAAGTAAATTAAAAATGATCGTCATAATTAAAAATTATATTACACCTATTCTTTCCTTAAAAAAGTAAAAAAAAAAATGGTCTGTTTTCGGGGTGGGGAGAAAGTGTCATTGGTATAATAATAAATTACATTATTCAATTACTATTCAATTAATATTAGATGGGCTATTGCTTGGCATCTTAAATGGAGATTAAAATAATAAAATAAAATACAAGGAATCTGCAATGCTGTGCCTAGGCCACAAATATACATAATGTACATGCATGTATTGGGTACATGCCAACCCAGCTTACTCTTTACTAAAGATGAAAGCTTATATATATATATATATATATATATATATATTCAATCAAGATCACCCACGTGTGCCTCTCATGTCAATATTAATGAAATGAAGGTTCAGATCAATGTTCGTAGTAGAATACTCTGTTTTAACTATATACAATGCCCTTTCTAGAGGAAGAACCTTAATATACGTGTATGATATACACAGGTACGTACACTCACACAGGTGTGTGTGTGTGTGTGTGTGTGTTGGGATTTAGGGATATAAAGATTAAAAAGCCTAAGAGAGCATCAAACAAAGCAAACGAGACGTCCTATTTTATAGTGGTGGGTCCGAGAGGGTAGGCAAAGAGCCACTGGGAGGGTTCCCTACAAATAATAGCTAGCGGACATTGTTGCAGAACCAAACCAGAAACAGAAAAGTAGCTTGGTGAGACTGTATTGGTGAATAGAGATGGCATCATCAGATCATCTTGGGAAGATTGGAAGAGAAGGGTTTAATGTGATAGATGCATGCAACAGAAGACGCATGGGCCAGCAGCTTCAAGGTAACGCTAATTACTACTACTACTGCTACACCACCAACGACAATAATAATAAGAAAGAGGCACCTGTAGCGACCATCAATCATAGAGAAGCAGCTCGCAAATACAAAGGAGTTAACGTGGAGCAGCATTATTATAAGCCTGAGCCTGAGCTTAAGCCTAAGTCGAAGAGCCGTTGGACCAGTGTCTTCTTCCAAGCCTTCAAATTCTGAACATGCACCTCCTTGCTCCACTGTCCCCTTCCTTTAACTACGCTCTCTTTTATGAACCACGCATAGTATTATGAGTTGATGCATAAGGTTGAACACCACCGATATAGGTATATATAGGTGGTGCTGTAATAACTTGTGTTAAGAGTCTTTGCAAGTTATGCTTGAGGTCTAGTTATTATGATACTTCTAATTAATTAGTGTGTCTGCAACTTTGTTCAACAACTCAAGCAAAGCGTTATGCTCCTTTTTAACCTTAAATGTTACTCGTGAGTTCTATTATATTTCTCAACCTACATATTACAAAAGAGCCCAGCTAGTACATCGTTCATGCACATGCACAAGAATATTTGATGATGAGATTATCGTCAATGATTTAAAGTTAGTATCATACACGAGTTTTAATTGAGAAGCTTACCATAAATGATTACACGATTATTGAATTGAAGTTAATTATAAGCTTACATAATTCTAACTGTTGTTTCATTCACCGTAAAATTTATGTGGATATATAATTAAGTCGCTCAAAAATTTCGAATTTAATAATGATCTTAAAACTTAAAAGGCATAAGTTCAGCTTTTAAAATGTTTTTAATAAACCGTTTTGTCGTGGACACATAGTTTTTCGTTCTCTTTTCAAATCAGAATAATAGGTTAGGGAGAATCAAGCATTTTTAATATACTGTTGCCCCCCCCCCCCACCAAACAAAAAAAAAACATGTACGAAGGCAATCGTTTTAAAATTAATTACAACTAAAGCATACATGCACTAGCTAAAAAACTATAATACGTCTTTGCATATATCCTCGCAGCAAAAAAATGATGGAAAGAATAGGTTCACAGGTTGATGAGCACCTAGTATCTAGTCAGATCTGAATTTATACTTTATCTTTATTTTATATTCTTATTTTTAAAATCATTATTGTAGAGGGTATAATCTCTTGACTATCACTTTTTAAAGAGTTAACTATTTTATTTTAAAATTATATAAAAAAAATAAAATCTGATCTGTCCAGATCAAATCTAAACAGTTCAAATATGATGAATTTATATGCTCATAAAAAATTGTGACAAATCGGGAAGATGAGCGTCGTTTTTGTCATGGGTTGTTTGATGTTAAAATCGTTCAGCTCACTGCGCCGTTGCTGGATCTTTAGCTCATTTCAAATTATTTGTTTTCAGTTTTTCCCAATATATATAATGTATTTTTCGCACACATACATACATGCATATATATAAAGAAAGGTGTTCATTTGTTGGGTATATTATTGAATTATTCAATACTAAATAAAAGGCTAGGCAAAAGAATCTCCTCTGCAACTAAGACGGGAGCCATGATACTATAAAATGTACTTTCAAGAATAAAAAGTTTAATGGATATATATATATATATATATATATTAATATATTCGAATCTAGCTATATAAAATTAAAACAAAATCCTAACAAATCATCAAGAAAAGTAAGCTACATCTTATAAAATACCAACACACAATTATTTAACAAATTTAGTTAAATATAAGAGCTAGTTAATTTTTTTGTTAAATATCCATCCTTTTATAGAAGAGCTATTAGGTTTTTTTTTAATAAAATTAAAGAAGATAAATAAATAAATTTAACATATTTATATTTATATTTTTTTATAATTACATTTTATATACTTGCAGTGAACGTTAGGCATTTTTCTGCTGAAAAGTCTATATATAGTTAATGAAAGAATTAAGTTAAACAAATTTTGTATGATTAAGGACTTGATTTCTCAAATTTTAAAAGTTAAAAAATATGAACTGTACATGATACCAAATCCAATGGGGTTAATTAATAATTGAAATTTGAACAAAAACATTACAGCTATAAACAATGATAATATGGACAGTATATGCAGCAACATATGCTCCTGAGAGGATCTCTCCCCCCGTCAATTGTATCAGAATTTGATTTCATCCTTGGTATTTTAATCGTATCTCTACTCTTATAATTAATTAAAACTTAAAAATATTCTACACAAAGATCATAATGAATAGATTCCACATATTTATAAATTTCTTGATACTTAGCTTGGTGGATCAGACTTCAGCAGCTTTGCGCCACCCCAGGCAATATAGAGAAAAGATAGGGCTATCAAGGATTCACGCTCTATTATTTTGATAATTATTCTCTGGTGATAAGTTTTTTTATTTTCTTCTCCTTCTCCTTCTCCTTCAGCCAAAGATACGTATTTTCAATGCCCATCATTGAAAAACTACATTATGGTCCAGGACCTTTATCAATCAGATTCAAGCATTATATCAAATTGCTGGGTGAGCCATTTTGCGTTATGATACGCATCATGACTATTGAATACTCCTATTTGATTGATTCATGTCCCCCCCCCCTCTCTATATTTATATATATATATATATATTAATTTATGGTCTCTGACCCTACCGTATTTATTCCCCTCGACAAAAAAAAAAAACATTATTATCCTAATGAGGATCAGCACTTTCGAACCACGTTCATGATTAATTTTATCCTTACGATTTGCTCCCCTCCTTTTGTTTTATTTAATAGTATTATTCGATAGATATCCAACATTTTCTTAATTTTATTATTAGATATATGAACAATTAACTGATTAATTTGGTTCGGGATTCGCAGGTGATGCTCTCAGTATAAGAAACTTTTTTGGGGTTTGAACTCGGAGGTCTAAAAAATCTAGTGAAAACCTTACACTGCATTTAGTGAGATACCAGGAGTGTGATTTTTTTTTTTGGGCACCACAAGAATGAAATATTCCAAGTTAATTAAAGTGTGGATCTGTCCCATGCCTAGTACAAAATCTAATATGAGTTACACTTTTTATTTGTGTTTTGTTCTTATATGTTTTATGGTTTACATAAAATAGATGTTCAACTAATTAACCTTTAATTCTCTTCCGTGAGTTATCGTGTCCAGTTGTCCACTCTCCTTTTGTCTTTTGCAATAATTTTTGGTGTTAGTTTTATTTAAAGCCAAAAAGGATTTCAAAAAAAGAAGAAGAAGATCAAAGTGGGTATCTTGTTATTAATGAGGCCTTGATATATATTAAGTTGTACAAGTGCCATCGCCCCATATTTTGTTATCGTCCAGTATTCTTTGATATGACGAGAAGAACAAATTAAATAGAAAATTTTTATATCAAGTTGGATATAAATGTATATATAGCACTCTTAATTAGAATATCCAATATTTTTTTTCTGACTTTTGCCACTTGGCTTAATTAAATTATTTTTACATGCAACTTATTCTTGTGCATATTAGAAATTAATCATGCAACGAAAAAAATTAAGAAAAAACACAGAATTTGAATCATCTAAAAATTTGTTTGCCATCGATCCAATTACTTTCTTTTATCGTTAATGTAATATTTAATTATCTCTCACCAGTTGGGTTTTACATTAAGGTCCGAGTACAGTACTCTAAAAAATGATTGCTAAAAATGGAAAACTAAGTAAAGTAAATAAATTAATGCATGTCAAGATCATGGATATATATATGGTAGGAAATGATTGTGTGATTAATTTTATCATGCATCAATTGATTAGTTTTCCCCTAAAGTAAATGACAAATAAACTTTGTTAAGTCCGAGAATACTCATGACAAATATCACGTACTTCTTAGTGTATTTAATTTCTCATAAAAAAGGTTGCATTTTATCCAAATGACAAAAATTACATCACCGTGTTTACCTCATCAAGAAATCGTCACGTAGGAGGAAAAAGTGAGATATATATATATATATATATTAATATACTACTAGGCGTAAGTGATATTCTGAAGTAGGCCGACCAAGTGTTTATATCATGACTGCCTTATAAAAGCAAAAGTGAAGATGCTTGAAGAGGAGAAAGTGATAAAATAATAATGCATAATTTGAATCAAATTCGTCCCCAAACGAGGCTGTTCGAGATAAATCTTGAAAAGAATCATATTCCCTCACTTATTATTAATTCCTCTTTTGGTTAGAGTGAATTACACTAAAGTTCACATACCACCTAATTGATTCCAACCCGTAAAAATATTCTTGTGTTTCATAGAGAAGCTCATCGATAAGAAAGAAAACGCTAAAAAAATTAATTAATTAGATAGTTAGCCAGAAAAAATTAGTATACTTAACAATATATTTGGTATATTTTTGGATAAAATTTTTTTTATTATTGAATTTATTATTCCTTGAAAAATAAATTTACTTACTTATAACTATTTTATATATGTGAAGAATAAAATCATCATTTTCTTTTTCAGAATTTAAAATAAATAGTACTTTATAGACACATTTAAACTCCATATATAATAAAAAATCTAAAAAAAACAGCATTATCTATAAATTATAGATGATACAGATTACATTATCTATAAGAAACGTGTGGCATGTGCTTAAACAAAACATTTGAAGACGTCATTATATAATTTAATTTTTTAATTAACTAAAACTAATTATTTGGTAATATGGATAAATTAGGGGTAATCATCATGTGGAGGAATGATAGAGGACCGAAATAGGCACCTAGAGCTACCACGTGGATCATTTTGGTGATAAACAAGAATATATTCCGCCGTCCCATAATCAAGCTTAATGATCAATTAAGAAATATAAAAAAGAATAAAGCAAAAAAGAAACCAAATTAATAGCATGCCAATCATCGGGTGATTGGCATCTGTTCTAAAAGATGGGATTAATATATAATTTAACCCATTGTTACAAAATATTAATCTCGGTTACAACTTATAAGCTACAGTAAGTCACATTGAGATTCTATAAAAGGCGTTCGTCTTCTTGTTCCTCTTCAGGCAAAGAAATTAAACCAACACGCATAAGAGAGGCTTCATCATATATCTCTTCTGCTTCATCCATCGATCGATTGAGCATCAATACCATGGCAGACCTGAGAGCTATTGGTTTGGAAGGCTTCTATCTGGTAGACAAGTGCTACGGCGGCGGCCGAAGAGGCCGATGGGGGTTTCAGGCAGCGGAAGCAGCAGCTCCGAGGAGGCAAGCACGGACGAGGGCGGATGAAATGGATGCAGAGCTGCCTTCTTGTATTAATAGCAGAGACGCTGCTTCCATCTATGGCGGCATCAACGTTGTCGACTACACTTCTTCTTCCTCCTCCTCCAAGGGACATCCTCAAACTTCTCGTTGGGGCAAATACTATTACTGAAACAAAAACTAAGACCCTAGCTTGACCTACCACTTTGGTTTCGACTTGCAAGTGAGTGTGTTTGAAGTAGCTAGTCTCATGGAGGTCGTTAGTCTTGTACTATATGGGATCACATGTAGCAAAGTAGCTCGAAGACCAGCAAAAATATTTGTGTCAAGGTCTTCTGCAGCTTAATTAATTAGGTCTGATGTGAGTGTGTGTGTGTGTTTGTGTACATTCAGTGGTGTATACTAGTTTATGAATGAACTGGAAGTGGATCGTGGAAATTAACGAATAAAGTTCGTTTCAGATTTTAGTATGTGATGGTGTTCTCATTTGTACCGATGCCTATTGTTTAGTTCTCTGCAAAATTTTCTCCGTTTCTTATTCGTATATGATCAGACGAGGAAGTGCCCTATGTAATAATTTGATTCCATATTTTCAATTAAATAGGGAGCATTAAATTAAACCCCCCAGCCAGTATACTTAAGTTCTGAATTAGGCCACTGCACAGTTTTCCATTTTTAAAGCACTGATCACCTTCAGTTTAAGTAGTTAATGACGTTGATCCCTCAAATATTAAAAAATGGCAAAAGGACTTTGGCTTGCACCACAAATTTGTTTGCCTATTTGTTGACATGTCACACAATCAAGAAATGCAAAAGCAATATTTAGTTATTTACAATGAATAGATTAAAAGTAAAAGATTTTTTTTTTTAACCTCTACTTCTCGTAATATATTAAAAACGACTATGTCACAACATTATATTTTATTAGCTCTGTTTTTTGCTCCAGCAAAAACACGAACAGAGTTGTAGTTTGAGTTGTAACTTGGCATTGTTATAGTCATAAGTGAATAATATAGTTTGTTTCATATATAAAAAAACATGATTAATTTAGTTGTAATCCCAAGTTTTTTTTTTAAATACGGGCATCACACTGTGAGTCAGAGTAAGCATTATTGGACCAATTGAATTGTGGGCAGCTTTCCCAGTGGTTTTTCTTAATTGCAAGTATTTTGTTGTTGTTGTTGTTATAGATAGTGCGTACTGTTTTAAAATATATATGTTAATGACGTTTATCTAATATGCTCACAAATATTTATATAGAATTGGTCTTATTTTATACATAACAATTATGATTGTCACTGAAAATTAGAGCCTTCCAACTTTACTTTATATAGTGACAAGAACATTATTTATATGAATTCTTAATTTCAATGTTTTAATTTCCTCTTGTAGACTACTATTGCACAAAAAAAATTATCAATCTATACTATAAAACTAGCTACACTAAACTTAAAACTAATAGGTTATGTCAAACATGTTAGTCTCTTTTACTATTATGAATCAATATTCGAATCTATTTTAAAATGTGTTTATATTCCGTGTTTTTGAATATGGTTATTTTTTATTAGAAAACTGCAGTGAAACTTAAAATAAATCTATTAAAGTGTTTCTGACAATCTTTTGAAGAATTGTTTACCTGGAAAAAAAAAAGAATTGGATTCCCTTGCGAATCAGGTTCTTCAAGTCAGCCTTTTGCCCTTGCTTAAAAACTTAAACAAAACTGAGTTGAAAAGGATTGAAATGGAAAGATGATGGTTCACAATTGATGAATGTTGCTCATCTTAACACAGAATTGGACCTCTCAATCTCTCATTATTGTGCGAGTGCGACTGATGAACTTAACCATTAATTTTGGCAGTTAGGCATATGTTCCCCAAAGGAACCTTCATCTTCTTTCAACGTAATTTTGAAAATGATCATATTTTTGGAGGGATGGATATGAATATATTCTGTGCCCTAACTAATCAAGTTTATTTTTTTCGATGTAGATAATCAAGTTTAAAATTAGCAACGAGCAAACCAAAGGTGTTGTAAAAAAAAAAAATCACAATCATATTAATTCATTTTATCTTCCCTTTCTCTGATCCTAGGATTATGAGCTTTAGAACAAACTCACATTTTCACTCATAAGTACACGCATAAGAAAATCAGGGAAATTATAACAATAGTAATCCCGTTGATATTTATATATAGTAAATTAAATTAAATTAAAATATGTGTATTTTGTGATAAATTTAAAATGTGGGTTAAGGGGAAAAAATGATCCGGAAGTTTTTTCAGAAGAGCGTTGGTCACACGGAAGTCATCGAGGGGGCATCTTGGATCCGGAAGTTTTAATATAGGGCATTTTGGATCATTCCGTTAAAAAATCCGTTAAAGTTGACTAACTTTTCCATTGAAGACATGACGGTCAATGTTAGGATTTTTAACGGCAGAGTTCAAAATACCCCATTTTAAAACTTCTGGATCCAAAATGCCTCTTCGACAACTTTCATGTGACCAACGCTCTTCTAAAAAAACTTTCGGATCATTTTTACCCCTTAACCCAATTTAAAATTTTAACCTTAGAAAATGATTATTTCTTAATTTTCAGAAACTTGGGAAATGAGTATATATTTTGAGTGAAAGTGAAGTATTATATTTTTAATCTTAAAAAATTTGA
>QFDD01120340.1:0-14969 GCA_006871305.1 Vachellia collinsii
AAAAGAAAAAAATTGGTCAAAAATTGTTCTGAAAATATTAAAATAAAGTAATATTACCCTTATAATTAAAAATATTAAATGTAAATGTTAATTTTTAACGGGGTTGAGCAATCCTACTCGATTTTGAAATCGTTGAGATGACATTAAATAAAAAAAAACTTTTAAGATAATTTTACCCCTAGGTTAAAACTTAACCCCAATAATAATTATAAATTAATAAGTAAACAGTTTGAATAATATGTTCATTACATAAAACTACAAGTCTAAACAGAAGAGCGAGAAACCCCTACGCCACGTATGTCTTGTTGCCAGCAGGCCTGCTTTATGTTCATCGTATATTGTTGAAGACGACAATATAATCAGACAGGAAAGGCAACTTTGGGTTATTATCATCTTTTCCTATTCTAGTGGCGTCCGGCACCATGAGAGACATATATCTTTTCTTGTTTATTTATAAACAATGCCGTTGTTGCGTGTGAACTAGTAGCAGAGAACTCAGTTTGTGCAGTGAAGGAGAAAGAGATTTGAGATTCCAGAAATAGAGAGAAGAGATGGAAGTGAGTAAAGTTAGTGAAGTGAGAAGGATGCATATAGTTTACTTTCTCAGTTTGATGGGCCGTTCTCAAGAACCTCATCTCATTCGTCTTCATCATTAATCTCTCTGTTTATTTCACCACCTTTCCATGAATTTTCTTTCACATTGTCATTAGATATAAGAAACTTGTTCTCACATTCAATCCCTCTGTATGGTTTTTCTGTATTCGGTGCTCTGTTCCTCACTTCCAATATTGTATGCGTCTCTCTTATTTCTTTTAATACTCTGTTTCTTTATCTTAATATTAAGGTTTTGAACTTTTGTTTCAAACATGAAAACCACATTATTACAAAGTTTTTTTTTATAAGTCAAGATTTAGTTGAAACAAAAGGATAAAAATGGCATGAGTTACAAACTGTACGCTCCTCTTTCTGTTTGTGTGTGTAGTACTCTGTTTCTGACTTTCACAGGTAATGGTTTATGAATGAACTTTGGTTATGTGATGAAAGATGTGAAGAGGTGGGTTGGGGAAGTGAGAGTGAAGGATTTTGCAGAGACAAATGAATGGTCCTACAAGAGAGGTAGAATGATATAATCGTAACCCTCATACTCTGTTTGTTCGTTTTTTTTTTTGTATGAGTTGAAAAGGAGTGTGTTTGTGAATGAGTGAACACCGCACATTAATGAATCAATGAACTAAAATTCCAGAACAACTTATCTCGAGATCCTTAATTATAAAAGTTCCCACAAAAGTTGATCAAACTTTTGTAATCAATTGATCAATGAAAACTCTAGAGGAATTTGTTTTTAGATCTTTAAATATAAAAGACACCACAAGAGTTGATCATTCTCTTATGACCTAACCGTATTTTATCTCTAATACAAAGCATAAGTTAAAACTTGTCAAGAAAAAACTTCTCATTCAATTCCTGAAATAACTGAATACAACTTACTCTTTAAATAGGAAACTTAGTAGCCCTAATATGACTCAAAATATTAAAAAGATATGATATCATCTCCTTACATTAAATCAAATATACTTATATTAAATAATATCATGGAGATCCCTATTTTGGCACTCATATAATTATAATAATATTTTACTAATATATCCTAAAGATTGTTAAGATGATTCAAAATATTTAAAATATAGATTAAATCTTCTTAATAATCCATTAAATACAAGATGACTCTTTTTTTTAAATAATAAAATTGCATAGAAAATAAAAACAAAAAAAATTTAATTGTCTTCTTCCATATACACCTATTTATTTACCTTTTGGATTCCTATCATTTTATTATGTGTCAAGTCTTAAAGTACATGTAACACCATAAATTATTTTTTAGTAGCTGAGAAGTGAACACTCTTTAGTACGATATATCTTATGAAAAAACAGGATGGCCATGTATGTTCTTGCCTCAAAAAAAAAATGCAACTTGACAGAAAATCAGTCAGATTATTTTGTATTAAGAGTTTATCACTTTACTTTCTTTTGGTTTAAAAACCTCTCACCCAATCCAACTTGTTTGGCAGAGCTTGGCTGTCTCAACTCATTTTAATCTACCTACTTTGTGATCATACAAATATAATCCGCTGTTGTGATAAACAAACAAAATCAGTGATGTAAAGATTACCTGCTACAAAGTGGAGTCTCTCCAAACCATGTGTTTTAACTTTATAAATATAATAGTTGTTGTGAATGAATTGAATATTATCAAGTGTGGCTGTCTCTTTGGAAAACTTCTAGAAATGCTTTAAAAAAACAAATTTTTTTTTTAAAAAAAATCAAAGCTGAACATGAATTCTGGGTGTCTTGTACTTTTGGCCGGCAAACAAAAGCTATTTTATTTCCTACGTAGTGCGGATTGTTCTCCACTCTTTGACCATTCTATCTTCATTTCGTGCACACATTTTCTTCCGTTTTTGCCCCCGGAGTAGCCCGCCGCGATGCTTCGATCTAGCCCTTGAGATAGCAATCAGTAATTTCCTCTCTTTCATTTCTTCATTTCAATGCGATCATGTGAACTGATTTTATCTCCGTTTGTTACTTCTGCTTAGAAGCCTTTGCACAGTTATGTATTCATTCTCTACTTTGAGGTTAGACAGATTAAGGATTCATTCTCTCCAGTTGCGCTGCGCACAATAATAATTTCCATTTCTTAGTTACTTTGTTCGATTAAACTGTATGTGTTGGAAAAATAAATACTTGCATATAAGAAAATTAGATTAGATTTTACTTACGAGAACTCAAGCCTCAAACTTCTCTAAAAGTTAATTTTCCCAAAAGCTTTCGTCTAGGAGTAATGGCAATGTTAGCCCAAAAGTTTTAAAATCAAAATAATATTTCCTCCCCTGCCCATGTTTATCCTTTCCATAGTCAAAGTCATGCTCTGAAAAGAAAAGTGAGTTTCAACCTGTGAAAGCATATTACTTTGGTTCAACATATTGCATACTATGCAGGAAAAGTAAGAATGGGAAAGGGAGGTGGAAGGCCGAGGGATGATGAAGTGTGGCAACACGTTAAGCTATTGGAGGGAGGACGAAGTGTGAGGTGTAACTATTGTGGATTGAAATTTGCAGCAAGTGCTAACAGAATCAAATCTCATATTAATAAAGACAAAGGCAAAGGCATTCGACCATGTCCTGAATTCCCCAAATCCAACAATTTTGGTTCTTGCGAATCAAACTCCAAGAATGATCTTGAAGACAACCGTGGTTTAGAGAACTACACACAAGGTACGTAACTACACCCACACACTTTCGCCTATATTTTTTATAACTAAAATGGGTACAGGAGGGGGACAACTAGCTCACTGCGGAGAGCTTGTCATATTTTAGAGTGAGGAAATAGGGATCAATATTGAGAGATAATTTTGTGGCAAACATAGTCATTCTCATTGGACGGTCTAATAGATCATAACCTGTCCGACGATGCAGGGCAAATCCAAGATGATGCTAAGGATCAGGAAAGGATTCAAGCTGGTCGGTCAATGTCCGTTTCCAATTGGGAGAATGAAGACTTGCAGGTGATACGATATGTGTCTGAATCTTTAAGGTTAGTTTCGTACTTCCAACTATATGTGCTTGAATACATGTGTGTCTGTGCGTGTGTATTATATTTCAAGTTTTGTGTTTCATTACTCACTCTAATCTACAGTTCTGGAGATATAGTTTTTCAATCCCCACGTTTACATTTGACTCAAAAAGAATTTAGCACGCTTGTTAAACCAGAGACTTTTTTGGATTCGTTGGTGAGTGTTTATTTGTTACATTCTTATATTCTATTTTAATATTAATAACTAAGGTTTTAATTATGTTAATATTTAATTTGATGCATCGTTAGGTAATAGATGCTTTTGTTGAGATATTAACCGATGACGAGCAAAAGAGAACTACGCCTTCGAATTGGTATCTTCCCGTGACATTTTCGGTGATTTCCTATCCCCTTTTTTTTTATTATAAGATCTATGTTAATAGTTTTCTTAATTTAAAACTAGTTCATCGGCAATATTTTTATTTATGGTTCATCCATGAGTTGATTACCGAAGACGGCAGCACTCGCACTTGATTTGCATGACTTCAAGGACTTTGTTGAGAAGCACAAAATGAGAGAATATTATATGTTTGCCACCAAATCTCCTAAAAAGGTATATGTTTTCAACTCTTCAAAGAAAAGTTTCTTTATCAACATGATTACCTTTTTTCCCGTTATATATCAATTTTGATGTGAGTTATCTATCTCAAATAATAGGTGTTTATTCCTATTCACATTGGACCACAGTTAGGCGGACATTTTTATTTATGCATTATCCATTTAATGAATAGAGAGATTCAAATATGGGATTCCCTGCGCAAATTTGTGGATGCAGAATGTCTTAAGACAACAAGAACATTGGTGAGTGATAGATAATTGCAGTATTCATAACATTATTCATTATTGGAAAATTCCCACACACAAAAAATGGTTGAATTATTCAAATTTTTATTTAGGTCACTGAACTTAACAAATCATTAATTAAGTTGTCTAATACAGGTAGGGATTTAGAAATCGGGTCAAATTACTTGAATACCTTTTAGTTAAAAAAAATCAAAACTGACATTATTTTTAGTTTTTGAAAAATGAAGCTCTTATCGAAAACTAAAAATAATAAGGTTTTGTCTTTAATTTTGATTTTTTTTAATAATCAAGTGGTATGTTTGTCTTCACATTTTATTTTTTTTAATAACCAAGGGTATGGAGGTAATTTGACCTAATTTTTAAATTTATAATTTTATCAGGTAACATGATTATATATTGTTAAGTTTAATGATCCAAATAAGAATTTGAGTTTTTCCCTTAATTATATTTGTGAATATATAGAATCTTTGCATGCATGTCTAGTTGCTTGCAATGGAAGAACTCTTCAAGGAAGAAGGACCGTTTACCGACATTAAATTTGTAGTTATTGCAGACGACATCCCCTCGCAACCCAACGGGTGAGTGGACAATAATCATGTAAAATTATAAGCTTTACTTTAAAAAAAATGTTTTTTACATGCATGACCTTATATCCTGTTCTCTTCAATTTGTAGATCTGATTGTGGCATCTTCGTTATTAAGTTCATGGAACAATCGGATAATTATGTGAAGATAAATCACTCATTTAAGGTATATATATGACCTCCTGCAAACATTTATGACATCTTTCAGTCATATAAATGATATGGACAACAATATAATGCAGTTTGACAGTAAAAAAGAAAGGGAGGATCTGGCTTTGAAGTTGCTCAAGAGTGACCTGAACCAAGAGACGCAGAATCTATATGACAAAGCAAGGCGACACTATACACAAGTTGAAGAGCAAGATGGCAATAAAAGATTACGAGTTGATTATGATGAAAGAGTGAATAGGCATTATGGTTTACAAAAAGGTATGAACATCTCAGTATAAGCTATATATCCGACTCATTGTGGTGAGACTTACATTTTGAATTCTTAAAATCTGCCAAGATGCGCTTTACTTATAGGGACGAAGAGAGTATGTACATGGCTGCTTAAAATATGAGTGCTATATATTTTATTTTATTTTTTTATTCTTCTCACTATCTTCACTCAATTATGTATTACTATCCTTGTTTCTAGGATATTCTAAAGGTTATATTTTCCCTACTGCAGCTTTAATAGGGAAGAACTTTCAAAGATATGTTCAACGAATATGGGAATGGATAATGGATGACAGTGTGTCAGCAATTGGAGTTTGGGGGATGGGAGGGTAAGGAAAAACAGCTTTAGCTTATCATGTACATGACAAGCTTTTAGAAGAAGCAAATGGTGACATTAAAGTTATTTGGGTGACTGTATCACAAAATAACATCTACAAGCTGCAAGAAGTCATGGCTAGATCAATTAAGTTGGATATATCTGATGAATCTGAGGTTAAAAGAATTGCTCCAAAGTTACTTCAAGCATTCAAAGAAATCAAAAGATGTGTCATTATTTTAGATGACGTTTGGGATCATATCTATCTAGATGAGGTTGGATTACCCATGTCAGATAATCGAATTAAATTGATTTTGACAACTCGTATATGGGAAGTGTGTCAAGGTATGGGTTGCGAGAGAAACACACTAGTAGTGAAACCTCTAGGTAGAGAAGATAGTTGGGCTTTGTTTAAAAAGATTATAGGATTTCATGAAGATCTGGCCATATGGGAAAAGGATGAAGAATGGGACGAAGAAGTTAGTTGGGCTTCATTTGAAAAGATCACGGGATTTCATGAATGGCTGTCTTCGGAAATTAGGGGCATTGCACGGAATGTTGCATATAAATGCAGGGGTTTGCCCCTTGCTATTGTTAGAATTGCGACAAGCATGAAGGGGAAAAAACGGGCTAAGGAATGGAGTCATATGTTGGAATGTCTTGCAAACCTGGGCAATGGGCAATATGAAATGGACAAATGGGTACTTCCAGTTTTGAGATCTAGCTATAATTTCTTAAATCAAAAATTGCAAAGATTCTTTTTATATTATGTCTTAACTGCCTCTGCAATTTGTTATGATTTCAATGTTAATCATTTAATAAGAAGATATGTTTATGAAAGCATGGATGAGACACAGAAGTTGAGGGTGCAGTACAATGAAGGGTACAACATGTTAGACAAATTAAAGAATCATTGTATGCTGGACCTGAAACGGGATGACGACGACGACGATTATGATGTGTGGAGGGTACACAAATTTGTTAGAGTACTGGCTTTTGGTATTGCAGAATATGGTGGTGGAATTATGGCAGATGCTTATAAGAATTTGACAGAAATACCACGTGGTGATCGATGGAAAGGAGATCTACAAAAAGTTTTCCTGACCGGAAACCGGATAAAAACAATTCCAGATGGCATATGCCTTAGTTGCTCTCAGCTTTCCACATTGCTTTTAGATCATAATGTAGAACTCAACTACATCTCAGATGACTTTTTCATCAACATGCCTGCTCTTAAAACGCTTGATTTGTCGAGAACTGCTATCGAGCGTTTGCCCGAATCCGTGTCGAGGTTGAAATGTCTGGTTACATTATTACTTTCAAAATGTCATAAATTGTGGTACATTCCTTCGTTAAGTGAATTGAAATGGTTAATATCATTGGATCTATCTCATACTGCAATCACTGAAGCACCGATGGGCTTGGAGTCATTGGTCGACGTTAGATGCTTGAATCTGCTTGGTAATAATGAGTTGGTAATCTCAGCATCAGTCATATCCAAATTGATAAAGTTAGAGTGCCTCAAGCTGGGTGGTGCCCAATGCTTAACGGATGTGACAGTACCATGGATACAAGGTTTGAAGAAGTTGGAAGTGATAGAAGCCCACTTCGATGGTTTCAATGCCTATTTGAGCTTCATGGCTGGACATCATGCAATTAGATGCTATTGTTTAACTTTACGGAATGCAAGTGCCGGTTTTTCTCTGGGAAGGGGAATAAATGGAGAATATTGCGTGAAAAGGATAATTTTTGAGGGTATGGATTTGGGCAACAGAAATGCAGTACTCCCAGGAGACATGAATGAGTTGTGTATTTATGAATGCAGCCAAGGGAGGACAGGTGATAGATGCCTATGCAGTGTTTTAACATATGCCACCCACAACAACAACAACAACAACAATGATGCACACCAAATTGAATGGTTGGATATGATCGAATGTGAAGATGTGGAGTACTTGTGTTGTTTGCGTGGGAGTTGCCCCTTTTGCTCCTCTTCCCAACTTGTTGGATCTCTATCCGTCTCTTATTTGATGGACTTGAAAAGTTTAGTGTCACCTCATGCTGATTCCTTGCATGAATCCACTCTGTTTTCTCATCTCACAGATCTCTCTATTGCTGAATGCAACAACACTCTGATGACGCCAAAGTTATTAGCATGCCTCCAAAGCCTTCGCATCATTACCCTTTTTGAGTGTTGGGAGATGAAAGAAATGGTTGGAGAAGATGATTCTGAAACGCAACTTCCTGCTATCACTCTTCTCAACTTGACATCTCTGAAATTAAATTACTTGCCAGAATTAAAGTCGGTATACAGGGGCGTCATGCTCTGCCCTTCTCTCCAAACATTCTCCGCTAGCAAATGTGAGCAACTAGATCACCCTCGGATACAGATCTCAAAAGGATGTGAGCTTCAGATGCAGAAGATCCGATTTGGATACAATTGGAAATTTTAGTGATTGTTCAATTAGGTCGGTCCATATATGTATCTAAACCACTATAATTTCACTTCCTCTGTGATTCTATTTATAATTCTAATTGAATCCATCTCAACCATTCATTCATGAATATTGTAAAAAATAATGACGCTCTTACAAAACCTAAATTGGACACCATTGTCAAATTCAAATTCATTAATCAAGTCCACACACACACACACACAAAAAAACCAGTAACCACTACAATTTGACCTTCTTTTAATTCATGATCCTGATTGGATATCGACAATTCATAACTACTGTTACTTCTCATCATGCTTCAAACATACTACACTCATTTCCAAGTCATTTGTGGCAATAAAAAATTATTAATAACACGGTCCAGCTGTTAATATTTCTTGACCCACGGGATGATTCAGAAAATGATAAGGATATTAATATAAAAGTTGAAAAGATAAAAGATTGGGTTACATGTGAGTCAAAAATTCAGATATTGAGTCATGTTAAATCATATTTAAGAGATTGTATTATAAATGAGATAAAAGTTCAAGGGTTAATATTTTTTTGAATAATTTATTTAGCTCTCTTGATTTTTCAAAAAAAATCAACCACCTTCCATGTCAATGATCATAGTGAAGTAATTAACAAAACATTTATAATTAATAATCAAGAGTGCTCTTGTTTGGATTTTTTTTTTTTTTACAATAATGGTTATTTTTATCTCTCTTTATCATATCAAATAGAGGATAGTAGCGATTTAATTGGCCAAGTGACATCAAGCACCCCCTTAGCTCTCTTAGGACTTTTTTAATTGCAAGTTCCTCTGCCAATATAATGAGTATGTGAATTATGATAATGAAATTAAAATATAATTTTAAAAATTTTAAAGGTTAATTAACTTTTACATTTTTCTTCTTTTCTTTTAAAAATATTATCATATCATTAATACAAGAGTTAATTAATTTTTTTAAAATATTAAAAAAGTTAAATAAATTATTTTGAAGTATTTTCTTATCTTTTTCTTTCATCTAATTCGTCTAACTTATAAATAATAAATAACTAATAATAAATATAAATAAATACTTTTTAAATAATTTATTAAACTTTTATAAGCTCCTTTGAAAAATATCAACATACTCAAAGATGTAAAGTAGTATTTAGCAAAGAAATAGTAACAAAACATCAATATATATATATATATCACGAAATAATATGTCATTGGATCAACTAACAACTTCATCTCTATTCCAGTTGTTCTTCACCTTTGGACCAATAGGCGACTTAGGAACGATACTGGAGAGAGTAATATGGTAGTGGATATGGGGGTAGGGTACAAAGTGGTTTCTACAGAGTATTTGGGGTCGGAGATAGTGGAACCACCATGGCTGAACTATTTCAGAGAATGGGGTCCAAAGATAAGGGATGATGTGGTAGAAGAGTCGAAGAAGGTAGAGAAATGGCTTCTTGGGAAGTTGAAGAAGCTTTTGGAGAAGATTGTGAGCAGTTTGCCGAGTGAAGTATTGGGAGAGGAAGGGCAACACTATCGGTCCCTTGAAGATTGATCCCTGGTTTGGGGTAAAACGCATGGCGATGAAGTGAAGAATAGACAACAGGTTTGCTCCCGGTCTTGAATTCAAGATCGAAGGAATCGACCCATGTGCCTCCACTGTGTTCTGAGAAGTAAACACTTTTTAGTTCTCCATTGAAATTGCTCACTCTTAGGGTCACGTGTTCCCAGTCCCCCATGTGTTCTTCGATTTTCCCCAATGAAATGGTGATGAACTCTACTTTTGCTCTTGCAGGTTCATTGAATGGGTAGTATACCCAACAGGTTATGTTCTGTAAAAGTTCCACCAAACATGGGTTTTATGTGTAGATACGCTTGTGAGCTTTGTAAATCACCCTTTTTAACTCTTTCCATGTTGGTTTCGTCTTCTGGAAGATCCAAACCAATAGGAATTGTCAATATTAGGATCCTGAGGAAGATTAGTGCCATTTGATTGTATTGAGATGGGATGTGATTCATCTCCTTTCTTATAGAGCAATCCTTCGTTAGTGAAAATCAGTTTACAGAGGAAGGAAGGTATTCTTCATCAGGATGTAAGTACATTGTTGGAGAGTAAGCTTGGAATATTGCTTGAACTTGTTGTATATTTGGCATAGAGATAAAGTTAACATTGGAGTTTTTCAAAGATAGAGCAAGAACACTAGCGTTTCCACTATTTTGAGCGAGAAATGTACCTGCAAGAAGCCTTGGAGCTTGAATGCCTCTGTTGGTTGGTCTTGTTTCGTATAGATTGAATCCACTGGGCTGATTGGATGTAGCCGATCCCTAGATCCATGTATGTTTCAATCTGATTAGTAAAATCTGATCGGACAACATAAATCTTATCAAGCGGCTGCTTGTTTGGTGTTGTCGTCACAACATGTCCTACTGCTTTATAGCCATCAGGAGGGTTTGGTTGCCAAATATAGGCAGAGCTATTTTGATTGACTTGCAGGGACTTGGTGCTTTATATAAGAGTGTAGTCAAGTGGTTTCTTTAGAGCTGGATTAGTTGTTGAAGAGTTATCTTTGGCCACAAGAACCCATCCAAAAAGTGGTTTATTGTTTGGTTGGCTGTAACAATCTAACATAGAGAATCTTTCTGGTTGTCCTGTGGGTTCAAAGCTTGTAGCTCCAAGATTGTCTGGACCGCCTTCATAGGATGTCCAAACTTTGTTGAATGTTGAAATCTGTGCCACTTGCAGCTCACCCAAATTGATGGTCCCACTAGCAAATCCATCACCTGCATGTAATAAAATGGTAATAATCCTTCACTGAATGATACAGTATTCGACATAAATCATACTTTAAACGGTGCTTGAACCTCTGTACACATATTCTGTCCTTAAACTAAAGCACAATCTGTGACACGTGGGGCCTGGTTTCATGTATAATATGAGTATTAAACATGTTTAAGATATGATATTAACTCTTGTGTCTGGAATATTGAGCTTAAGCATGTTTAAGAAGTGTTCAAGTCTTGTATCTTCATGACCTTTGTAAATGATGCATAACTGATCTGCATATGTTTTGTTTCATATCTTTGCTATGTGAGAACTAAAAACTAAGAATCTGAAGGAACCAGAAAGGAGAGAAAACTATATGTAGAAGATAATGGTTTTATTTTCACCTGGTGGCCAGACTGGGGTTGGAGAAGGAAGCTTGAAGGTGGCATCAATGGTGAGACTTTGATCCTTCTTGGGGATACCCTTAAGACAGTTGCCCATCTCTGATATTTGATGAAAAGGAAAATAGAATCCAAATTAAGGTAAGGTAATGAGTAATGGCAATGGTGTTACACAATACTTATGGATTTTGCAAGGAGCATATTCATTTGACGATACATGTGACGAAGAGGAAGTTAATGAATGGAAACAAAAGGGATGGCGGCCCGATGATGTGTCGTACAAGGAAGCAATTCTGTCTCTGTATGTTTGCACCTACTTAAACCCTTTTATATGAAATACTTGTTTATTTCTTGCCCTTCTTGTTAACCTTGAATACTCCTTCAAGGTGCCGGATTTTAAATTTTAATGCATGGCTCTTGGGGGAAAAAAAGTGTCAAAGTAATCATATTATAAATAAATAAATAGAGGATGAACTCTGTTCATTCTTACCGAACAACGGTTATATAAATATTTGATGTTTTGTGTGTGTGTTTTCACTGGACTTGGTTATTGTGGGGTCCGGAGGCATATATGTAAATAGAAAGTCAGCACAATGCTTTTGTGGGCATAGCCGTTTATTTGTATTTAATTGGAGACATATCTTTTGCGGGTTTGTTAATACAATGAGGATATTTGACAATGCAATAGTACATTTGTACAATTAGTTATTATAATAAATGAAAGATAAAATAGTATATTTATACAATTTAATAATGTAATTTATAAATAAAACAAAAAAATTCTTTCTGTTTCTACACTATAAATAGGATCAGAAAAATTTTTAATATTCAATTTCATTTTTAACATAAGATATAGATAATTAATTTATGGATATTAAGAAAATTAGTTAAATTAGTTATTATAACAAAATATGTGTTGATTGTTTTAAATTATTCTCTCTTTTTTTGGGTAAAGCATGGGGCTAGAGCCCTTCATATTATCTCATAACAGATCTTGGGAAAACTCTCGATAAAAGTCATTGTACAAATGAACTGAGGAGGTGTTTCTCACTATTAAGGAAACTGTAGTTTGCTAAAAAATCTGCACTACTATTTTACTAATCAATTAAAAAAATAACGTTATTTGAAAAAGAAAACAATTAAGATGGCTGGCAGTAGTAATGCTATGAATGTTAGTAATGAAACTCCAACTAATGTTGCTGATGCAGAAATGGAAAAAGAAAACAAAGTGAACATGATTCTTCCATGCATTATAGTGGCCTAGCAAAAAAAGAGGAAAAATGCACATATGATATTCAAAGGTATTATACTAAAATTGGTATACTGGATGGTAAAGAAAAGGCCACATATAATGGGTGTGGAAAAGCTTTTGATATTGGGGGGTAAGAATTATGGCCTTCATGTAATTTAATTTCAAAATATCATAACATTGGTACCATGATGTCATGTACTATATGATACGGTGTTGGTGACGTGGTAACCTAGTACTACCTCTAATCTTAATTATAACATCTAGTTTATACTATAAATTACACTATAAACTTGATATCATATCGAAGAACAGATATAATATATATATATAGTGAAGCAATATTAGCGAGTAAGTAACAACCGATCAAGCCGTGCTGATTTTGCAAGGAACACCTTTTTTGATAATTTCTCACCGTACCGATCAATCCTTAGTGGCAAGAAAATAGCGATGGATTAACGTCTGTCTCACTAAATTTAGCATCATGATATATAGCAGCTGAATTAGTGAGCGATTTTATCTCTTGTTATTTTAAATTTGAAATATAAATAATTTTGAAAATCACCTTCAAAACTTATTTAAAAATTTGCACCGGTTAACCCTTCCCATTTAATTATTAACTCATTCTTTTGTTTGGCCAATAAACTATTTTTCAAACTTCATGTCACAAAATATCATTATTTCATTATATCACCTCTGAATATCGAGGTTAGCATTTTTTTTAATTTCTTCTGTGGCTTTTCATCCTCTTATTACCAAAAAATTATGACAATCAAAAGAAGATCAACACAGAAAAGAACTAATTTTTTCCGATCCAAAGAAAGCAATAAAACGACAAAAAAAAAAAAAAAGACACGGTGGTATAGTGAAGGGCATCTGACCTGAAAATGCCTCCACTGGGGCCAATGCAGCTACGGCCGGCGTCATCGTTGCCTCCTGATTTTGCCATAGAAACGCAGACCAAACAAGGCCAAAAACCATCACATTCAGCATCTTCTTCATTCTTCTAACCCTACTCGCCCCCCCCCCCCCCCCCCCCCTTCCCCCCCACTGATTAATTACCAGCATAAACCAAAAACCTCCTTATATGCAAGTGTGTGTATTAACACACCAGACCTCCTTCGTTGCCTTCCCTTTTGTTTTTAACTTCCGAATATAGATGTCTGTTATATATATATATATAACTTTCACTATCTGGGAATACACGCCAATGAATTTGTTTAATTCACTACATTCGTCCCTATTCCTTTTCTACTTTTCTGTGACAATCTTTTTTCTCATATATGTTTCTTTCCAACTTTTTTCTTTTTTTATTATTTAGGTTGTTGTTGGGCCTGTCTATAGTGGCGTTATAAAATTATATTGAAAAAGTCACTTTAACTTCTAATCCAAACAAATACAATATTCAGAATTGATGGACAATCAAAAATGCGTTGTGAAAACATTTAATTTCTTGGGTAAAATGAATAAGTGCAATGAATAATTTCTTGGGTAAAAATGCGTTAGATATGTATACCATGCAACGAATAAGTCTTAAATGAATTAACATGATACAGTCAAAGATACCATTCAATGAATACGTCTTAAATGTATTAATTAGTAATAAATAATTTATGCTTGGGTAAAATTTTGATTCGGAAGAGAAATTAAATAGCAGAGATTCAAAGGGGAAAATGAACCTAGAGATTAGGAGATGAAACTTCAGTTACCGAAGAATATGCAGAGAGGAGCATAACTGAATCTGATCTGTTATATGAATCAAAACCATCATCCTCTTATACCAATGGTTATATGAACAATAACATTTTTTACGGCTCAAAATACATTTAATTCTCCTTAAATTTTGGATCAATTACGTACATATAGCTTCTTTCATATTACCAGTAATGTAAAGCCAATTCCTTACACAGTGTCAGGTTTTGGTACTATTAAACCCTTGTAGTTAAAATAAGTATTACCTTTACCTCCTTAATATAAGAGTTAGTTAAGGTGTTGGATTTGATCTTAAATATAAAATCTCCAATCTTCAATTCACTTTATCCCCTAAATTTATAATTTTTCTTAAAATATCCCTATTGATTATATAAAGTTTTTATTAAGAGGAGTAATTACAATATGTGCACACGATTAAAGAAGGATAGCTTAGAAAATCAATATACATTTTTGTACAAACAACTCAATTAATTATTTTTTAATACTTGCAGATTAATTATCTAATTTTTATATTAAAGATCATTGGAGTTAATATTAAATTACTATTAATTTGCTACATGTAAGATAGATGATAAAAACTTGACATGCATATGCGTCGAGAGAGAGAGAGAGAGAGAGAGAGAGA
>QFDD01120341.1:0-21813 GCA_006871305.1 Vachellia collinsii
TATATATATATATATATTTTATCTTTCTTTTTAATCATGCCACTAAATATGACAATTACATATAAGCTATCCTAAAATTATATCATTGGTTGCCAGGCAAAGAAGTAAAATAAAATTGAATTATGGGTTACAGATAAAAATACCTATAAATTTTTCATAAAAGTGTCGTATAGTACCGAAAACTTTACTCGAGCGTAAAAATGCCATCTCGGTGCAAATTTCCGTTACTCTTTATATTTTCTACGGGCTCCACACCATCATTTTTTTTTGAAAAAACAAGCACTCCTCGCACACTAGATCCTCGCACGCCTGGAGGAAAACCTGAGCCTCAGCTGGATCCTCATCAACCCCTCCCAAAATCGAGCAGGCTGGTGTCGCTGCAGAGTCAGACTTGGAGCTTGTTTACGCAGTAGTATCGCGTGCGATGAAATTAAAGGACGTTGCTGGTAATGGCATGTTTCAAATCTCCATTCACAGCCACTGCATGGAGCTTTTGCCATTGCTGCCATGGATTCTATAGAGAGACACAGTGAATCTGGGGAGAAAGATAGCGTAGAAGAGGACCGCCGCTTTACTAAAGAGGCACAAAGAAATAAAAGTGATGACTGAAAGTTTATATTGCTATATATTTTTGAGCTCAAGTAAAATTTATGGTATCAGACGAATCTTGACCCGACCCTTGAATTATTCACAAAATTGCGAGCTTGTAAATCAAACGAGAGATCATCGTGACTTGTGATTAATTGATAATCGTATTCTATTTATTTAAATGGTTGTGATTTTCAAATTTTAATTGATATATGATTTAGAGATATTATGTACAGTCAATTGATTTTACATCTCATCTCTTCATATATGATTGCTGCAGGATCAAATAGCGACTTTTTGTATAAAATTCACACGTGTCTCATCATACAAGTTATTACACAAATTAAAGAAGAAGAAAAAGAGATGGTATTTTGGAGATAATCATTTGAATTTTCTTTTTCCTTTTCATTTAGGAAGCCAAGGTTATACAAATTTGTTTATAATGTATATCTTAAACTCCATGCAAATATATGAGTTCATGATCTAATTTAATTTTATGTATTCTGGAAGTTATATATGTGAAAAAGGATTACGGGAAGGGAACCTTTATCTTCATACCATCAATATTGTCATCTATTAATATCGCTCATAGTGATTTTGGCTTTAACTTTAATTTATGCATGTGACGATCCCTCTCTAACGTTACTTTCTTCTTAATTAATTATAATTATACATTTGATCAAGTTTTCCACCTGAACATGCATGAGTGTGGATGCGCTTCAATTTTCCATGTCTTTGCTGTAATTTAATTAATTACAGTGGCGTTATCCCATTTGTTATTTTCATAAAAAGATAAAATTTTGAAAATATATAAATTTGGAGAAAACTTAGACCATGTGTTATATTTCTTCATGTGAATTTAAAGTTTAATAAGAATATTTCAAAAGTAAAACATATGATTATGTGCGATTGGAGAACTTAACTCAATAAACATTAGAAACTTAACTTAGGTGTGATCCTAGAAATTTACTATATTTTGATATATATATATTGATGAATTAGTATTTTTATTTATTATTAATACAATAAAATTATCAATAAAAAATTGATTCAATTAGTAAGAAGCGGCTTAATGTGTCTTTTCTAACTCCACTTTAATTTGCATTTGTGTATAAATTAGTAATATAAAATATTCTAATATTAAACAATATAGATTTTTCAGGTCAAGAAAACAATTTACATTTGTTATTTGTTAATACTTAATTTTAACAAATAAAGTACACAATATGTACTGCAATGATTGTTGATTGACTTATTGTAGCATAGCCAAATCAAAAAAATTTAAAGTATACATGTCTATTTAATTATTTATCTAATTTTTATACGTTTAAAATTCACAAAAAATCCAAGTAAATTAGTTGAAATAAGTTAGATCATGTGACAGGTTAAAAAAAAAAAAGCCTCTCCCCCGTGAGAGTCTAAATCGCCCCTTGGTGAGCGTCTTCCATCGGCGACATTTCCCTAGCGGCTAGGGGAGAGTGGGCCTAGTGTGTGCGCGTAAGCTTGAGATGGTGACGGCGAGATATGAAGCTGCAAGGGTTGGGGATTTGACTGAAGTAGATAAGTGGCCAAGTGGATCAGCACGGATGGAGAGGATGAACGCGAAATGGCCAAGAGCAAATTAGGTACCTCCTCACTTGGTGACGATGAAATCGGAGATTGATTATGGCCATGGAAGATTGGATGAAGGTACGACTCATGCGTTGCAAGCAAATCGGCCACCTCCTCACCAAACTTGGATGAGCAATGGAGGCTTGGGGACTGAATCAGATAGTGTCGATAGGAGCTTGCAAATCACCCTCGATAACTTGTGAACCTCAGGTCAGATCCATCTTTAGTGTGCCTTGCGTTAAATCGAAGCCACCAGAGCTCTCGACCTGTGTCTTGTGAGGTAAACAGATCTAATATACTTCATGCTAATAGCCCCTTTGTTATTTATATATGGTTGTATTTGATTGCTTTGTCTGCAAGATGCTTTATGCTGAATGAGTTGATGCATGCCTATTGGAGGGCTTGGAATGTTAAGAGATTATATGCTCCTGTTTTCATGACTACTGATATATACTATAGCTGCTATGATCTGTTGGCTTTAATGGAGGTAGTGCTTGCCATACTTGTTTCAAAGTCTGTTGAGGGCTTCAGTTTGTTCTCCTTTAACATCAAGGGTATCTTTGAGGGAGATGATGTTAAGTTGGACTGTAATAGGAGTCTGATTGTTCCGTTCATTTCAATCTTTGATGGTTTTTTGAAGTTATTGAAGTTGATTGCCATGCTAGCTTTCTTGGTAGCAATTAGAAGGGCTTTGTGGAAAATTAAGGATGATTTAAGAAGGGTGCCGCCTAGGTGGTTTAGGTGTTTGGATGTTTGTAAAAATCAAGAGATATTAGAGGTTGGAGAGAATGCCCCTGAAGTAAGGGTGAAGAATATTTCTGGGATGGCTGTGAGGGTAAATGGCTGGTTGATTGGAAATCTAAAGGATGAAAAGCTCTAGATAATAAACCTTGGATATACTCAGCAAGGCTATGATGGGAAGCGTTACGTAATTGGGTACATGTTCCATCTGGAAAATGTTGCTCAGGGTTTTAACTTAGCTTATTTGGAAAAGCTAAGGATTTGTTCAATGGGTTTGTGGCCTCTATGGTCTGGTTTTATACCCCCAATCCCAGTTTTCTTTTCAGTTTGTTGGAAGATCCTTTAGATGGATTTATTTTCATAGCTTCTCTTAGTGTTTAATTGATTTTAATTGCAGACTCCTTTTTGAGTGGGCTTCGACACCATCATCCCATCTCGGTTGTGTTGGATCTCATGTTCGTGCAGAAGAGGACCTAATCATCTCGGGCATTTGATATTTGCAGTTGTTCAATTTCCTATGATTTTGTTGTTTCAGTTTTTGTTGGTGTTTTGTTTGACTAAACTTTTGCGTTGTACTGATGCTTTCTTTTAATACATTGCATTTTTTGGGTAAAAAAAAAGTTATATCATGTGGCAAATAAGGAGTTAATTTCAGCTTCTTTTAATTGTTTTTGCATAAAATTTTTATATTAAGAAAGTATGAAAACTATTGAAACCAACAAAATTGACATACAACTTTTTTAAGGAGTGAGATCATTAAAACATGTTCTCTCACATGTTCTCGAGGAAAAACCATGCGGTAATGCCTTAAAGATCAATTGTCATTGTGCTTATAACCCAGATAGTAAGTTAGCTGCTGTAGCTTTTATTGTTTGGGATGCCAATGAATGGGTAGTACATGATTATTCCGACAGCTTTTGTGTTATTTACTGAATGGACTGCTCTATTAGGCGTTATGTCAATTGCCTCTTTTAATCAATTGGATGTGGTTATTTTTTAGTTTAATAATTAAATCTTAATCATAACGTGGTTAAATCAAAAACACCCTTATCTGATTAGAGATGTGAGGTTCTCTTTAAGAATATAGATGTGTCAATAAATCTAATTAGAAACCATGTCTGTGTATGGATTCCTAGAGAAATAAATTTAGCTACTGATTAGATGGTTAAGATTTCATTGGATGAGTCTTACTTCTATGATTGGGTGCAGTGACCTCCACTACAGCTATGGAAGATTTTGCAAGCAAATTTGAGGAATGTTGAAAATGTTTTTTATTTCCATGAGATGTAGTTTTGTTTTTTCAGTAACTTTTTGCTTTTCCGTTATCTGTATTTCCTGACATTGGTAGTTTAATGAAACGAGCATTTCTTTTGTTGGCCCAAAAAAAAAAAACAGAGACTCACCCTATAGCCATTGATTGATGACATGTAAACATGTTATTATAGATTCCATATATATATATAGACAAACGCATATGGATTGATCGTAATACCAAAAATTAATAACTCAACCTTCAAATTAAAAAGGCAGCTAAACGGTACATTTGAGTTACACTTCCAGGGATCACTAAAGAGAGAGTAAGGAAACAAGCAAGCATATCCACAACATCCACGGGATGGAGATAGAATTGGAGTGGTCCTTATTTGACGGTAGAGTCTATCCGAAGCACTGATCGGCTGGGAGAGGACCAGGGATGTAACCCTGCTCCACATACTGCAACCCAAAAACCACCACTATGGCCACCACCGCCAAATACGACAGCCCTTCAACGGCGCCCAATAACCCAAAGGGTCCGTTAGGAAGACCCGAACCCGTCTTCGTCTTGGTGTATATTGACCACGCAACTATCCCCACCACCACCAGGTAGCTCACCCCCTCCAGCGCGCCGATCGAGCCGCCGGGTCCGGGAGGCAAGCCACACCCCGTTGTTTTGAGCGTGTAGAGAGACCATGCGATGACTGGCGTCGATATAAGCCCTCCGGCTATGGCTGCTTTCTCTACTATGCCCTCGCTGCCGGCGTCGCTGTCCTCCTTTGCCATTGCGGTGATCTTGAGCGACGTCGTCGGTGATTCTGGCTTTGCGATAGTAAGCGATGGTGAGGATCTGAAATGGGCCATTCGTGAAATGGAGGAGGGAGGTGGAGAGAGAAGTAACATCCTTGATGCCTGCATGTTGAAGTGAACTTATCTTGTCTGATTGAGAGTAGGGGGAAGCAGAGCACGGTGGTCTGATTCCAGGATTTTAGTTTACTTTGAAAGTTTTATTTTAATTTACATAAAATTGATTTTGAAAATTCCCTTAAAAAAAACTCTCATCACTTTCACTTCTAAGTTTTTGGCCATACCCTCTCTGCCCATTCATGAAACGAATTACCATCTTTGTTTGTCATATATTAATAAAAATTATTTAAAGCGGTAATTTATTGTAAAATTCGTTTGATTTTTAATATTATTTTTAATGAACTCCACTAAACTCTAATACCTATTATTTTTTCTAATCCCTCCAATATTCTTATTAAATGTGAGCATGTGTACAGTATTTTAATATTTCTATGTAACTAGCCGATATCTTATTTAATAAAAAAAAAAAACAAAGAAAGCATCGCATTTAAGTGTGCGCCTTTTGCTTTCTTTAGTTTTTTTTTAGAATTAGGCTAAATCCCTAACTTCTAAAAGTTTAATTTAATGCCTTTGATGTTTCATTTAGTGTCTATCAACTGCTATGTCACTAAAATTGAAGTTAAAGTTAGTGATTTTTTTTCATATTGTATTTTTTAATTTTTATTATATACTGTGTCATTTAAAAATTAATAGTGTGTATTTTAACTATTTAAGTGTATTATACATTTTTATTTAAGAAATATATGATCAAATAAATATTTTAAATACCTTTTTCAAGTATTTTATATTGTTAAGACTTTTTATTAAAAAATACGCAGTCAAATAAATAATGTAAAATCTTTTTAATGATTTTTATTATTTTTCAATATTTTAAGTATTTAAATAATTAAAATTAAATCTGATATGTTAAGTGTCATTTTTAAATAACACGGTACATAATCAATATTATAAAAACTATAACATGAAAAACTGTTAATTTTAACAGTAATTTTATTGGCATAAGAACTTAGAGACAAATATGAGATACCGGGACCTTAATTTAAACTTCTAAAGGTCATGAAGATTACATATAACTAACCAAAAGGTTAGAGAGATTTTGTGCATTTCAACCTTAGAATTATTAAAATAGAAGGTAATTTTTTTTATTTGAGTAAGAGTATCCCCAAACTATTTTGAACTTAAAATTAATTTCTTTCAAAACTTAAAACACAAAGGATTTTTAACCTTTTCCCACAGTTCAGGGTTAAAAATAAAAACACAGTTAGTATTGGATAAGCTAATAGTATATGGAACAACTTCTCAACAGGGCATAAGGTAAGAACTTCATCGCTCAATAGAGCATATATTTTTTGTTTCTTAGTCATGTATCGAATTTTCAGAAAAGTCAATATTATTATTGAGAATATTTTGGTTACATGCTTTTGCTAACTGCTCCCAAAAAAAAAAAATCATGGAACTAAAACAGTTGCAATTGATAATCAATCGATAGGATTTTCATTAATCAATTTGAACATTTGGAATCAAAAACTGACAATTTAAATATAAATAAAGCCTAGAAGCTGTTATCCAGGTCTCCTTCAACAAAATCGTTATCCAGGCTATTTAAACGCCACAAGATACTGAGGAAATTTAGAATAAGCTTGTTACAAAGGTCCCTATGAAATGAGACAAAAGTAATAATCCTTCAAGTTGACTCTGTCTCTCAAAATCTCGTGTTTCAATTTACTAACATCATACTGCGAAGATTCTGAAATTGACCGCAAAACTGGGATGAACCATATCCTCATAGAATACACAATTTTCACCTTAATGAAAGCATGCAAATCATAGTAATACCTCTCCCATCACTACCTCTTAACAAACTTCTGGTTGTAGTGATGATCATTTTTCATGTACATAATAGATCCCTTGGATGTTCCACAAATTCCTCACTTCTTAAGCACGCTTAGAGGTCGCTGCTTCTTTTCCATTGTCAACTTGATCAAGGCTCTTGCTAAATTCCCTTGCTCTCTGAAATATTATGAAGACCAGGAGTTAGAATGTTCATTATAAAATGCATTTTACAAGATCATCAGAAGCCCTTAAGTTTTCAATAATGAACTACAATGACCATGCTTGAATTTGAAACTAGCTGACAATTTATAACTGTCAACAAAAGCCATTGTTAGCCCTACAGTCATATTCTACAGAAAAGCAAGCCCAGAGATCTAAAGTACTCAATATTTCACCTCTCGTCCACCCCTTAGTCTGTTTAGATAGAGGCGGAATGATCATATCAAGGACGGGTGACAAGAATTGTTGTGATGCAGATCCTCCGCAGTCAACATTTTGACTGCAGGGAATGCAAACTATTTATGGCCTCTTTTTAATATAAAAACCATATACATTAAAGATGAAGAAAATTTATAGATGTGTGGACAAAAAAAAGTGACTGTATAAAGAATGTTAGAAGTTGACTGTTTAAAATTTTTGAAGAGAATTTCTTTTCTCACAGTTAATTTTAGTCCTCAAAAACTACAATTCTTCCTCATCAGTACCATATCTAATCTCTATATACAGTCCTCTGAGGTTCTGAATCACACTATTTCCGTATTGTAAAATTTAATTTCCTAGTTCAGAAATCCACGCATCCGCCAATCTTGATCTAGCTTCTTTTAATTGCAAACAATGGAAGAGAAAAGAAAAAAGCGTCCATCACTTTCCTCTGTTCTATCTGATCAGATACTCAAAGAAGGATCCAGCACACAGCACCCCCTTCACCCTCCAAAAAACCAAACTAGAGTCAATTACTTCTACTAATGGAGTCAATCATGATAATCATATCCATAGCCTATTCAACAAATTCTAACCTCTTAGGATGTAAAATGGTAAATAGCCTCATTTACATATATAATTTTAGTGTACATGTGGATAGGTAAAAGACATGTTGAGGTTATTATTCTGAAGGGGAAAAAAAGAAAACTAGCATTATTAGGAGGCACCCTCTAGTCATTATTAGCACTTCGAGTTACTACAACAAAATAATTCATGGAAGGTTTGTATAAGAATTGGGGTTGTTAAACCACCGAACAAATCACAGAATGTGCAAGATCTTTTGAGATGCTCACTTTACCAAAATTGTCTCTTGATCCATCAAAAAATAAAAGGAATGCAGGAAAATTAACAAACCTTCCAACAATGTGACATGACCTTCTATAGCAAAAATGTCGGTAAAGAATAAAGTCATTTGCACTCATGTAGATGCTATCAAATGGTATATATGATTAGGGTTGTGTGGAGGACAAGACACTAATAAACTTTATAACCAGGATTTTGCAATGGCATGTAGTGGGACACCTAGAATCACAGTATTTCCACTCTTCGTAAACAAGTTTATCCCAACTCTTGTTCTGAGATAGAAGAACGAAAAGCATACTAAACCAAATCAAAGTATAAAATTGACAAAATTCAATGGTAGAAATATTTTATTTGACATATAAGCTACTCAACAATTCTCATCAATCAAATTTATAAGAAGCCGACAAGAAAAATACAATAGAAAATATACAGAAGCCAGCTTCAAACACAAGATAAATGAATATTAGTAGCAGAGGAAACAAACAGCAAAAGTCATCAGACCCTTCAACATGGCAGATAAGCTGTAAGTACAGAAATCAGTGTCAACTAGAATGCAGGTGTCCACCGTCAAGTATGAAGAAACTTTGACAAGGAAAAAAAAAGGGTGTTGGGCCTTAAGTTTGATGTGATAATCTGACCAAACTGTTAAAACAACAACAATTTCAATGACACAACATATCCACCACTCAAAATAAGCAATTATATTGACACAACTTCCTATCAAGCCATCTAAATAAGCAATTAATAAAAGTCTAATTTCTAGCTAGCTACTTTGGGCGTCACTATCAACATTATTGCAAACAGTAGTAAATCTAGTTGATAAAAATACGGATCAGGATCAATTTTCACAGTTTCTAAAATGCTTCAAACTGTCTCTGATATCACCATATCAAGCAAAGAAACTACGAATATTATTACAACAGTATTCCTACCCTGTAAGTCAGCCAATTCCAATTTCCAAATTTATCCAGTCTAGGCTTTCAAGGCTGATGAATTACTTGGCTCCAATAATACATTAAAGATGAAACTAGTCACTATTCACAAGTTAATTGGGAAGATTTGGAAATTGGGGTTTCGGGCGTAGGGTGGAAGGAAAGAGTTTGGGAACCCATTATAATGAGCCGAACTGCAAATCATTCCCTTCACACGGTACAATTCAGACGACTATATTTGGCCACCAGCACATAACACAATAAAAAGGGGAAATTAAAAAAAGAAGAAGGAGAAGCAACCCCCGCAAGCAGAAACTACAATAGGAATTTACAAAAAGAACGAACTGAAGAGTGAGAAGGACCCACCGAGGACTGTACGGGAGGTGGGTCGAAGAAAATGGAGCGCACAGACATCTTGGCAATCTCCGTTATGGCAGCGTCTCTTACTTCGGGCACATCACTTGTCAGCTCTTCGTACGCAGCCTCAAATGCCTCCTGCCAGAACCGCGGCAACCTGATCCGGCGGCTATTGGTGTATACATCCCACATGTGCTTCACCACCTTCTCCCTCTCCTCCATTTCCTGCTCCCAAAACAATTCGTAATCAAATCCACGTGAAATAAAATAACCCACACGGAGAAAAGCACGCATGTAAACACCCAATTATCGTTGGCCCCAAAAAAAAACACCCCTTATCGAAGAAAACTTACAAGGACGTCGAGGTCATCGTAGATTGGAGTATCAAAGTCATTAGATATGCTATTGAGACTCCCTGACCACCGAAGAGAGACTGTGCCGGTGAACATGGACCAAAATGCCAGAAGCAAAATGGCAGCTAACGCCCAGAATTTATACTTGCCTTTACCGAACAGACCGGAATCCGCGTTTTCCTTCTTCGTATTAGCTGTAGTTGTAGGAAGAGTGTCATCATCCTTCATTTTTTGGATTAGGCGAAATGAAATAAAAACAACGATAAAGATCGGCGAAAGATTTCGGATAACAATTTCGGGATAAAATTGTCCGCTTTTTATAGCTGTGCTAGCTGAATATCACCGTCAGACGGACTCAGATTAGCAGAGAGGACAATGTCCGATCAGGATTTGCGACCATGAAAGCGTGTTACTGAGATACGGTGGGGGGAGGGAGGGATTTTCTAATTTCAGCTTCAGATTTGGGGTCACCGCACCGGAGAAGAGGGAGGCATGATTTTACATCCTGTGGGACACCACATGTTCGATAAAATTGACTTCATCCGAGGTGGCACAATAGCGAGCGTTGATCGGATTTTGAGAATAGACGTTTTGGAATGTGAACGGAAAGAAAATTGATGCCAAAACACGGGAAGGGTACCGACAATCAAAACGTCAACGTTTCACTCAACCCAACCATGTTCCATGTTCCATGTTCCATCCCTCTTCTTGAGACGGTGGAGGATTTTTCGTTAACATATATGCTACACTACTAGTACTATTTTCATTTTATGTCATCGCTTTGAAAATTCCTAAAAAAGATAAAAAAATGCGCATGACTGACCTAAAAATGCTTACATCCATACACTTTCTGTTCTGACTTTTATTTCCGCTGTATAATAAAAATGAATTATATTCGTTTAGGTATCTTTTATAGACCTCATTAAAAATTTAAAAAAAAAAAACCGTTTCTTTTAAATGTCAAAAAATGTTAGTTGTCTTACAAATACCTCTACCTAATGTTTAAACTTTATCTCATAATTTTTAAGTTCTACTCCCGAATTAATGAAGAGTGTAATTAAGACAATACAGTTAATGCACCGTGCATATAAACCCTTTTAATTTGTTTCTTGTTATTTGAAACAAAATGAGTTCTGTTGAAATTTTCTTACTTCCAAAATTACAGCGAGTGTCCATTAAGGGTTTGTTTGGGAAGTAACAAAACCTAGGTTTCACAAAATCCGAGATTAGTATATGAGAGAGTTTTATCTCGGTTTGCGTGAAAGTGATTTTGGGAAGTGTTTCCCAAACAAACTCTTAAGTGAATGAGTCTCTCTCTTGATTTTTTGACCTTGAGCTGCAGATGATGTGACCATTCTATTTATTTTGGAGAAATGCAAAAAAGCGTGGATCGGGGATTTAAATCAACACCCCTTCCAATCCACAGTATCATTTAAACCAACTTACGCAAACCAAGAATATTAGTTAGCAGAGAATATAATTTGCATTAGATATGGTAGAAATTTGGAAGATTTTCTAAATATTATGCTCTTCATGAAACTTAGTACCATATTAATTATAAATTTATAATTAATTGATCACTTATAAAATTTAATCGTATAGAAGGGTGGAATAGGGAGACAAGAATATTAAATGCCTTATCTCTTATCATGCAATCTTAGCAGCCTTGGAAGGATTATAATTTGTAAGTTGACTACATCTGTTGGATCATTTGGATTCCGTTGATGGTATTAATTTTTTTTTATAGTCAAAAAGTTTAGATTAGTTGGATCTATGAATTTATTAGAGTCAAAGTATATCTTTGAAATCAAAAAACGTTTACAGAAATATTTAAAAATCGCTTAATAATAAGGTCTTTACATCAAAGTGATTTGAACACATTATTTATAGTTATGAGATAAACTCATTATCAACTGAATCAATCTTTGATGAGGTCGATAATATAATTTACTCCTTAAACATTGAGACTATTGGCCAGGCTCAAGGCCTAATTTTCATCACCTTGATCGGGTTTGATCAAGTCTTACATGTCATCTCAATTCCTATTTGTTATTAGTTGGAAATAGAATTTAAAGTTACTTTTTTATGTAGAAGTATGGGTACACGAGAATGTTGAAAATAAAAATTAAATAGGATAACAATTGAGTATTAAATATGGGAAATTATATATCAATTCTAAAGGCTTGTTAAAGATTTATATTTACTTATCAATTGTATCATTTTTACTTATTATTCACAAATTTCACATGTATTAGAACTTAACTGCAATTCTCCACAAAATTTAGTACCTACATATAGAATTATACGAACCATGTATCGTTAATCGAACATTAATTGTACGCAATAACTAAAAATAAATAGGATGATTCCCCTAAATTAATTTCAATAAACTGATGGGTGATGAGAAGGCAGAGAGCTTGAGAAAAGCGTAGGGTATAAATTAAGAGATGATACAAAAATGGAATCCACGAGGGGAATCTAATAAATTACGAATGAACTACGTCTGGTGGGGGCAAAAAACTTTCCATGCTCAAACCCCATATGTTAAAATCCACCTCATCAATCTTCCATCTCTCCTCCATTTCTCTCTTGTGATTTGCAGATTGCTCTCCATATCTTAGAACTGTAATTCTGGTTTTCCCTCCATGAGCCACGTTCACGCCGTCCACGTACCTGTAATCCTCAACCACTGACTCTAAGCTTGTTTCCCAGAAAATGTCGTCCAGGTCTTTGGTTCTCATCCCTATCAGTCTTGAGTCCTCAAACTGAACTAACAGACCAGATCTCTGGCTGAAATATCCCCATATTGTGTGATGAATTATCTCATAGTTTGGGCCACTTTGAGCTTCACGAATCGCAGGACTTGTCTCCACTTTTAGTATAAAGCAATCATCTCCATTTATTATTTTCTCTCCTATGCATGCTGCTCCCGAGAACAAGTTCGCCGTAGCCCTTGGATCCAATCCCTGCCACACAAATTCCATTATTCAGACTATTAAAGCATTGGAAACGCCAGAAACAAAACATAATATTTGATTCGTTTGCAAAAAAAAAAAAAAAAAAATTACTATCCTTTAGAGTTATTCTACCACACAAAGGTTAAAAAAAAAAATAGAAGGCGACACACAGAATTATATGAACCCTTCATACATAAAGAAGAGGCACGGAACAACCAAAATCCATAACCATGGAGGAGAGCTCAGGGATTGAGCTCATTGCCCTCTATAGGCAGAAAACATGTTACCATTATGCGTGTCATAATGATGATCAAAGATGGCCTAATATGATTAAATGGGACAGTTTCTAAGAGTTGATAATAATGTGGTTTATAGCAATTCAGTGTGGTTATCAAAGGTGTAAAGCTAGCTAATTAAAATACATAAAGGCTCCTCTTTTCAGCCCTTTAATTTGTTCTAACTTACATCTAAGTACAGACTGAGGCTTTCTCAATTTTGAGGAATATGATACATTTTTAACACACCCATACACTAAATTTTAAACATAAAGGGCCCACCATTATAGGTCAAGCTAATGTGTAAGAATATATGTACCTGAAGGAAACGGCGAAGAGGTCTAGGAGGGCCTCTGGAAATGGGGCTCTGTTGATTAGAGGAATGACGCCAAGAGACCTTGCCATTACTGCCAGAACAAACCTTGCAACCGGAAGCGATCATCTCTAAGCACCACAAGTCTGGGTCCTTTTGCCACAACACAAATGCTGCAATCTCTTCTGAGCTCTTCTTCATTTCTATGTTGTCGCTGGTTTGATGAAATTCTGAGGCGTTAATCTTAATCTGTCCCGTTACACACATGCTCTGTATAGCATTCAACGCAGGTTGTCCTCCTGTTGCTGCTATATACTGTTGCACTATATACTTGGCCGTCGATGCTTCCTACGTATTAACGTCATCACATTCAACTTAATTTTTCTTCAAAACTGAATGAAACTCGAAATGAAAACCGTAAAGTGGTTCTTACAATGGAACAGTCTCGGACTGGACGATGAATGGAATGGCCTAACTGAACCTGAAGAGGGATAAGAGGGGATCCGACAAGATAAAGCAGAAAGCGAAGCTCGTTGAGACGTTTTGCGAATATAGGAGGTGCTAATTTGTCTGCCGTTTGAGCCTTCATCCACGTCAGCATGTTCTGCCATCTCAACGCCACATTGCTTCCCATGGTTGAGAACATTTCTTCTGGTATGGGAACTTCCAGAACAGTCTCTAACCCATCTTCTCTCTCTAGGTTCGGACAGAGCCTTCTGATGGATGTTTTTGCATTTGCCTGTTTCATTAGGGTTCCCTCTTCAGAGGAATTGCTAGAACTTGATTGATTGTGGGGAAGGAAAAGGAAAAAGAGCTAGAGAAAGAATTAAAGTGGGAGTCAGAGAGATTAAACAATTTTTGTTTGTGGAGAGTAACTTGGATATGGGGCTATCTCGGGAAAACGAAATAAGGTTCTCCTTGCTTGTAGCTATCTTGTGGTACCAAGTTTTGATTCATTCTATTGCCTTGTGTTCTATTTTAAGGATCCAAATTATTACTACCATTTGCCATGAATTAAACGTCCCGTTATATTCCTGGCTTATCTGATGGGCATTTCAGATGTGTAAGTTATGTCCCTCCCTTTACTTATCTTTCATGTCCAAAATTCTGTTATTGCTTAAAGGAGGAGATTGAAAAGATGCAAAATGCAGATGATCCATGTTTTTATTTTAAAATAATAAAAGTGTGTGTGTGTGTGTGTGTGTGTGTTGGGGGGGGGGGGGGGGATGATAATTTTATAAAATATAATTAAATAATAATGATGATACTCAATAAAAATTAGTTAATAATATAAGGAACGATAATATGCAACGGCGATGAAAGTATATAAATTTTATGAAAATTTTGTTTTTTATGCATGAGAAAGATTATCTTGTTAAACATTTATAGGAAATGCTATGAGTCCTCCCAGATAATTTAGCCATCTCGAACTGCAGTATAAATATACAGGTCTGTTGAAAGAGGTCAAACGCAGAGGAACTAACTGATTAATGCATATTATTTCATAATGAAGAATCATAATCTGTACAGGCAATGTGGCCCATATATTTAGAGTCATACACTGGGCTCGATGGTATTGGTCTAAGGCCCCATACAGACCTATCCTATTTCTTACCAAGTTCACGGTTTAGAACTTGTTTGGACTATCTTTATAAAAATAACTGTATGGAACCCGAAGTAAATATCTAAGAAGAGTTTTATCTTAATTTATGTAAAAATGATTCTAAAAGTGATTATGGAGCCCAGGCAAACAAGCTCAGTCAATGCAAAATGACATGTTTGAATTTGGGGGAAAAAATGTCATGTTTAAACAATGCAAAGACAACAATTTATTTACTATGCAAATCCTATTATAACATCCTATATGAAATAAAAGCAATGAATAGTGGATGCGAAATTTTAGACAACGGCTATAAGGCTAAAATAAAATTGACAAGTTGATTTAGTCAATTATCTAATTAAATAATTCAAAATATTTTTTTTCCTTAGACAAATTAATGTAAATGACCCACGCAATATACAAATTATTCAATCCATCTTTTCCTTTTGTCCTGAAGGAATTTATGTATGATTGAATAATTTATAGAGTTAGCTGGGGATTATTCGCATTTTCAAACTATCCAAATGCTAAACAGTTTGTAATCATATTATTGACCTTTCTAGCAGAGGTTCAAATGAATCTGAAATTTGAACTGAGTTTGATTTTTAATATGATTGCAAATATTTTATTGATATAGTGGTAACGAAATTTTTTCTTGTCCCAAACAAAAGACTCTGCATATGGAAAATGGCAATCATGCGCCAATGAGATAAGATGCAAAATTTGCACAGAAAGTTTTTACCAAGGATTGCGAGCTAGGTATTCAAAAGTTTCTAAAGGAATAATATCATTTTAGAAGTTATCAAAATGCTGCAATGTGATTATTCAATATTAAATTTGACTGTTTGTTTAATTGATACTGCACACTTAGCACAGCCATTGTCATTGTCCAAAGCCGCATCATCTATCCAAATCACTTCCTCCCTCCCTCTTCCTAGCCATCAGCTCCGTTGTCGTCTTCTTATTCAGAGGCAGCCTCAAGAGCGCAACAACTTCGGCAAGGCTCTCTTCCTATCCCTCTCTCAACGTTCTTAGCTGTGGAATCCGTTCACCCTGGAACTATGATTCTCGACAAAACCTCCTCACCAAAGTCCCTCTGCATCCCTTTGCTGGGATCCGTTCACCTGGAATCTGCCATGGCCGACAGCATCATGCTGTTTTGCGTAAACTATTCAGTGTATACATGCATACATACACGTGCAGAACAAAATTCAATATTTGATGAATAAAATTGTAGAGATGGGTTTCAGTTTTTGACAATGGGATATGCATTTGTATGCGTGTTTCTTGCCCTGTGAAGAGGTTTCCTTCCCTAAAACTAAAATCCCGGGTTCTCAGATCTCCATCCCTCTCTTCTTCTGAACCCTATGGCAAGAATCCGGTGTTTCATGAGTAGGCTAGCATGCCCGGCAGAGGGAAACCTCTTTCTCAATCATTGGCGGTAGCTCAGGGGTTGATTATTACCCCATCACTAATTCCTTATGGTGGATCAAAATAGGGATATTCTTTTTATAGAATTATTATAAATAATAAAGGATATCGGCTTTAATCGTCCAAATCACCACTTCTCTATCAAAATTATAAATTGATCCTTGTTCTATTAATCTTTCATGCTTCAAGTTTCATTTCCTCCGCTGATAGTAAAGGAGCGGGAGGTTAACCAAAAAAAAAAAAAAAAAGTAAAGGAGCGAGAGTATCAGAGCTGTTTTCAGTCTTCTCTTTGTTGGCGCCAAGGCAAATCGTGGAAGATGGGGGTGGGGGTGAAGAGGATGCAGTCAGGTAGAAGGTAGGGGTGAGTGGGTGCAAATTAACAGTTGAAGATGCCATTTTTGTCAATTAAAAGAAGCAGGTGACGGTGATGCTAAGGTGGCATATTGAGTGATCGTGGAATTGTCATGTGTTTTTAACCAACCAGGCCAAATTGCTACATTTTGATAACTTACAAAGCATAATTACCTCTATCTTAACCAGGCAAAAAACTCTCTCAAGTATTCAGCGCTCTTTAATCAAAACTTTTGAAACAAATTTTTACATTACCTTTATCTTATTAAGAAACAAACACTTTCCTTCTTACTCTTCCACTAATACCCGTATCTAGTTTATTTCAATTATTTGCTGAGCACTCTGCATGAGACATGTGTCCATTAACTGTCAAACGGGCCGGGACCCCTATCTACAAAGATAAAATGTTTATTTGAGCTCAATTTTATGAGAGTGCAGGATGTTAATTTCATCTTGCATATGCAGTGAAGCACAAAGCACCTTGATAAAGCTAATACGGCTTCACAATTCAATGGTTCTTCGTATGTTCCAGATTTTTCCAAAGGGATTTGAATCCATCTATGCCTGTTTTATTAATGGTGTGGGCTACTTTTTCAAAATGATTTATAATCTACAAGATACATAAAGATATAAAAGGGGATTTATCTCAACTCGCATAAACATGATTTACCAACACTAATACAAATATGGCCTATGAGAACGTTAGAAGTTTGACTAGTGTTTGTTTCTGTTTTGTATTATATAGTTGATTTATATGTTTTTTTTTTTACTAAGGTACATATATTAGAGATAATCATATTTAAGTATTATTAAATATTAAATATTAAATATGAACACTTTAACTTTGGTTTATTGTAAGAAATTAGTTTCTTCCATCAAATCCGACTCTAATTGGTGGCTTATACAACCTTTTATTATTATTTTTTTTATTAGGCAACCGCCCTTGGCTAATGCATTAAATTAAAGTACCATCTTTGTCTGCTCGCCTTTGGAGATGCTTGCTTGGCGGTACAATAAGTATTAAGGAGCATTGCGTTTGGTGTATGAGTTGTTCATGCAGTACAAAATGCCCAAGGCGGCCATTAATATAAAAACAACAAATTAGTCCAACATGCATGCAAGTCCTCCAAAATATGACTGAATTTAATTTTTTTTATAACATGAAGAAATAAAAGAACAAAACACTAACTAATGTGCATGAGCGTTGGCAGTGAAGATGGGGTCATCCACAGGTATAAAGTGGAGACGATTAGGGAGAGCTAGTGCTCTTTTAGCTAGGGTGTCCGCTATCATATTGGTCTCACGTCGACAATGGATTAGTTCGACCGTCCACTCCCTATGAAGCAAGTTGTGATTATTCCTGATCAGTTCGTGGTACTCATGCGCCATGCTTTCTTCTTTAGAAATGAGCCTCAAAGCTTCGGTACTATCACTGATCAGCTGCACGTTCTTGAAGCCGTTGTCCCAAGTTCTATGCATTCCGAACAAGCATGCCCATAGTTCTGCAGACAAGGCCTCCCCCTCCCCTATGTGAAGCATGAAAGCCTCTTCAAGATTACCTTGATGGTCTTGAATGCAGCCACTACAGTTGGCTCTCCCATTAATTAGGCTCACTGCCCCATCAACATTTACCGCTACCCATCCATCATGCAACTCCACGTTTTGCACTCGTTCCTCCATAGCAGCGCCTCCAACCGTGGTGTTCCTTAGTAAGTCCCGTGCATGTCCTCTGGTAGATAAGACAGCTATCGCTCTCCCCAGCATTTGTTGGGGACTAGTAGTAAATTTTTGAATATGCATTCATTCCTCCTTCGCCACAAAAACCAGCATAGCAAACTAAATGTTTCCTTCCAGTCCTCTTCTACAATGCCCACTTTAGTATACATATTTACATTAAGCCATTGCCAAAAGTTCCTCGTAAAAAAGGATTGGAAGTGCTTTGGTTTGATGATGAATCCCCATAATGCTCTGACCTGGGGACAGTCCCGAAGCACGTGTAATGCATCCTCTAAAGGGTGCTCACACCAAGCACATGTAGCTGCATTCATCAGACTCTGTCGGCTAATTGAATTTAATTTTTAATGGTCTCTTTATTAAAGAATAATAACAGTAAGTAGTATAATATTATGAAAAAATTGATGAAAGGTGTTTGTTTTAAAGATTTTATTAATAAGAAAGATTTAATGTGTTTTTATACAAAGTAAGAATTGATTCCATGCGAAGTTTCCTACATAAGAAGTAGGAACTGTCTTACCAATAAAATTTAATTTTAAACAGATTTTTCATTGATTATTTCTAATGACAAAAATTATAATTTAATATCTATCATTTAAATAAATCAAATGGATCTAGAATGCTGCCAAGAAGCATAATCACCAACATTCTATTATGTTCCTATGAAGTAATAATGTAATTGCTCAAGCAAGATATAATATAGAAGATCTCGTTGGCAGTGCAAAACGAGGTCTTACGCTTATGATTGGGGCAGTATCACTCTCTGAGGTCTACACTGACCTATGACCAAAGATATCAAAATACATTCACTAAACACACGTAGCTATAATAACTATAAATGAGCTAAGCATTGAGAGCAGGATCGGTGTCGGGCTTTGCATCCTTCTTCTTGGTGAAAAGCATCTCAATCTCTTCCAGTGACTTGCCCTTCGTCTCTGGGCAGCAAATAAAGAAGAAAGCCCAAGCCACCGCAGACATTCCACAGAACATGAAGAACGTGCCCCCGATGGTGATTGCCGTGTAGATGGAAATAAAACTCATCGAAACGGTGGCGTTCATGAGCCTGTTCACCGCCACCCCTATTCCTGCACCTTGGGCCCTCAACTTCAGAGGCCACACCTCCGAGCTGTAGACCCACGTCACAGGCCCAAGCCCACTATTGAAGCAGGCCACGTATGCGTACGTGGCCACAATGCTCACCACCAAGGCCCACTCCAGCCTCTCCTTGGAATGGTCCGCGATCGTCAAGCTTATTCCCAGCACCGCAAGCGCGCACATCATCCCTCCGGTGCTAAACAGTAGCAGTCGTCTTCTTCCCACTTTATCAAGCAAGAACGTGGACACTATCAGGCACAGCACTTTCGTGGCTCCAACCCCGATCGTCGCGAGCAAAAGCTTGTCTCTTTGTGTGACCCCAGCTTTTCTGAAGATTCTTGGGCTGTACAGCATGACGGCTTCAATGCCCGTCGCGTGCTCGAAGAAATGAATTCCGATGGCGGCGATTGCTATCCGACGAACGGTGGGAGTCGGATGGATGAGCAGCTCTCTCCAAACACCTTCTCCTTTTCCTTTCTTGGGAACCTCGACGACGTCCTCTTCGCAGTTCTCGTCGACCCCTACGGCATTTTTAATGTCCTTGAAGCGATGTTCGGCCTCTTCTTCGGTGTTGGAGATTTTCAGCAACACCTTCTTGCCTTCTCCGAGACGGCCTCTGAGTACAAGCCATCTTGGAGACTCAGGCATTTTGAAGATGACGAAGAGTAATATGAGTGAAGGAACTGCTGCGATCCCGAGCATCAATCTCCACCCGATTTTCAGAGGTAATTTTCCGAAGAAGTAGTTTACGACATATCCCAGAAAGATGCCGATGCCGATGCCGAGCTCCGGCAGGGAGGATAGAAAGCCACGAGTTTTAGCGCCGGCGATCTCTGCCGAGTAAACTGGGGCTACCATAAGTGCGAAGCCTACGCCGATACCAGCGGCACACCTTCCGATCAGTACAAGAACAAAGTTAGGGCCGTAGCCCATGAACACTGAACCCACCATGAAGAGGAAAGAGGCGATCGCGATGGTCCATCGGCGACCGACGTAGTCAGAGGTTTTCCCGGCGATCAAGGAACCCACCAATGCGCACAGGTTTAAGATGCCAGCGATAACCTGCACTTGGGTGTCATTGATTTTCAGTTCTTCCTTCATGAATAGCATCGCTCCACTCATCACTCCAGTGTCTAAAGAAGCCAGAAGACAGTAGTATAGATCAGAAACAAACATGGCCATTAATTAATACAAACTTCAGAAAGATATATGATTGATGGATGAAGAGTGCCAGATGTACTGAATTCATAAAAGGAAGTTATCTATGGAACATATAACAGTTTATCGCAAAAGGAGAATATAAAATTAGATGAAAAAGACATATGAGATCGGAGAATAAAGTGTTACTGATTACCATAACCAAATATGATGGTTATCATGGAAGCGACTATGGCAGAAGCAAGAGCATATTTGTTGGTGCGGTCCTCTGCGCTTTTGTCCATTGGATCAGCCATTGATAGATCTCTGCAAAAGTTGTCTCTTCTCTATCCCTGCGTTGATATATATATGTATATAAGGAGGATGTGGTGATGAACAACAAGAAACCTAGCTGCGTAGTGTCAGAGGAGTTCTGGTGGTTCTCTCCCTTCTGATACACAATGCGAAGTAGAAGATAAGGAACCAAAGCGCTTAAATTAGGCAAGAAATGCTGAGAGATGAGAGAGAAGTGTGGAAGATTTCCATCAGCTTCGGAGTTATCTAACTGTCCTAACTTTGGGAGGATAATTATTATCACAAAAACAGTTCTAATTATTTTTGTTTTTGGGATAAGATTAAGCAAAATTCTCACCTGATTATTCGTCAGATCCCGTCTGCCAGATGGCTGATGACCAGGAGGCTACTTATCTTTGAATCGGATGAAAATTAAGTCTATCCACATGAATTGCAACTAATTATTAACCACCCAAAATGCCTTCTCATTTTTCAAACATCTTCAGGAAACATTACTATGATTGTTCGACCAGGACGATGATGGTACCATGATGAATGCTTTGAGGTCCTTGTCGTCAAATTAAACACCGCTTCGCAGTCTCTGTAACGTCCAATATTATCGGTATATGTATTGTCTGTTAAATATTATCATTTTGTTATTCTTAATATAAGAGTTAATTATTTTTTAATATTAAAAAAAAGTTAAATAAATCACATTATAACGTATATCCTGAAGTTGGTTTGAGGAAATGGTAATTTTTGTAGGACAAAATTCAAGGCTGCCATTACTGGGCGGATAATAGTAT
>QFDD01120342.1:0-12957 GCA_006871305.1 Vachellia collinsii
CCTCTACATTCAAAGCCTCTTTTCTATCATTAGCAAAGAAATATCATAAGGAATTTGAACAGTTGCTTCTAAGACAGAATGAGGAACTAAATGGCAATGAGTACATATACTATTATTATATGAAGTATGAGATCATACCAGAAAACATGGATTAATAGTTAGATTAATCATATTCATACATCATACAGTTCAGTATCTACATCTAATATTGTACGAGTTATCATGTGTTTTACAATATTATAAAGTCTTTTTCACATAGTTTGTAGAGCCACACCCACAAGCACATACCAATGTTGCTTATGAAATACGCAAGAGCTGCAAGAGTTTCACAAAATAAACACATTCTATTCCCTAATCAATCTTTACTATTTTGGTATTCAGCACATGCCAATAATTACTTCTGCTGGCTTCTTCCCGTTAGTTCTACAAACTTCTGTATTGGCTTCTTGCTCCCATCTATAATAGAAAAACTTGAAACTAACCATTAAGGTATGTTCAAGAGTTGAAGTCAAAAAAGCTTCAAAATTATTGTTTTGCATAGATACGATGATGAGATTTTGTAACTGAATACTAAATTTTTGTGTTTTTACCTAATCGCTTGAACAGACCGGGTGTTAAGGGGCGACCCGATAAACTGTCACTTGAAATTTGAATTTCTGAGTGAGCACAAATTCGCAAACATCACCTGCTTTCAAGTCATTATCCTTGCAGAATTGCTTCCATCCCCAAGAAATTCCAGCACTTTGTTGTTTATCATAACTTCTGAATGCATACCCAACAGTCCAATCTTTATCTTGTACAGTAAGTGTGACACTCTTGGTATTATTACCAAGATGCGCTTTTGCAAATTCATTCGGCACACGCTGCCAAAGAAAGTAAAAACAATAATTAGCACGCAATGACTTAGGAAGCAAGAACAACCGAATAAAGGAATTGCGTTCATATCAACATATGTCAAACAATTAAATCAGACACAACATGAAGCTTCAATTACATATGGACAGTTTAAACATGATATGTTGGGATGATGGTATTTATGCTTTCCGCCACATTGAGACACAAGTTTGGTTCAATTCCATGCATTAGGATTACCAGAAATGGTGATGCATTTTGTTAATTCAATTCAATGTTTAGTTCGCATAGTAAAATAATCCAACGTAATCTTAATTAGAACATATAATAAAAAATTAGGTAATCTTCACTACATAACTTTGATGGACATCTATGCCCTCAATGAATTAACATTTAGACATTTATATCCTTGATTGTTTTCTTTGATGGAGTTAAAAAATCATTTCACATTTATTTTTATTTTTCCTAGATAAAATATATATTACATTTTATTATTCCTTAATAACATACTAAACAAATGTTCTGCAATCATTATTTTATTACATTACGTTCCCTAGGATTCTTTGAACCAAATGGGAATATTGTATTTTACCTCAAGTTTTTTAGAAAATACTTGGTTATTTGATCAAAATTTAATAACATGAAAGAGACACAATGGTTATGTATACTAACATAGTTGGCAGCTTAAAACACAATTAAAACGAAGATAATTCTTATTCAGCCTACGATGCAAAGCTTCTTTTGTCCGATTGACCAACAAAAATTAACTTCGTAAATGTATGCATACAACTACACTGAAGGAACAAAATTTTAAAATAATAACAATAAACGGCTTACCACGTATGATGTGCCATGAATGTGAGCTTGAGTCATCATTACCGTAAAATAAGGATTTTTAGATTGGGAAGAGCTGGCCTTTTCCAGAGGAGGATCTTGAATGCTGCTTCTCTGCTCCTTTTCAAAAGAGTTAACTTTCAGATTTCCTGCAAATGAATGCAAGATTATAAGTCATCTCTCTCTCTCTCTCTGCTTTTAACTATAAATCATCCAAAGTAAATGGAATTCATCAGAACACAAGAACCAATTCACATAGTTAATACCCTTTTCAGTATCTCTAAAAATATGTACTTTAATGGATGAGAGATCAATCATTTCAAATACACAAGCATGCCCCACTTTCAAATCATTTTCCTTCGCAAACTTCCTCCAGCCTTTTACAAGTCTGGGAATCTTATACTGAGCATGCCAAATTCTCCCATCCAAGGTATGAAGTTGCACAACTTCACACTCTTCCTTCAAACATTTTCCAGCAAATTCTTTTGGGATTGGCTGTGAAGAGAAGATTAGAAATTTGAGATCTAAGAATAGGTAATTATTGCACCAACCAAAAGCTGCAAATAAGTGTTTTATGGTTTTAGAAGAAGCTAACTAGATTCTAATAAAAAGCTCACCAAGTAAAAATTAGGACCGAGGTATGAAGGCTTCATGACCGTCATGAAAAAGGGATTATCAGAATGGAAAGAACTAGCACTCTTAAAAGCTTTGTTCTTTTCCACAGCAGTTACTACTTCCTCCCTTCTATGCTCAGAATTCAGACATCTGATGTTGTTAAAAATTCTTGTTCCTGTGTCTCCTGTACAATTATGAGTAGATTCATAGAAACTTTTAATTTATAAGCCAACTCCAGTCAGCCACAAGAGAATTCAACCAAGAGATTAAAAAGGGTAAAGCAGATAAAAAAACACATACCTTCAGATTTCTGCTTAGAAAATTTCAAGTAATTATCGGTTGGTTTCTCAAGTTTTGTTCCTTGAAATTCCCTGCCTTTAGTTTTCATGCCCACCGGCATATTCTGCAGATTGAAGCTTCCCATTTCAAAATCTTCATCTGTAGTACTTCTCATTTTCTTATGAGACCTAGAAGATAACGAGGGCATATCATGACTAGCCTCAGGGCTTGAAGGCATCTCATCCAAGATTTCAATTGAATCATCACTGAGACAACCAAGGTTTTCCTCAGGGCGTGGAGGCATCTCATCCAAGGTTTCAATTATGTCATCACTGAGATTATCAAGGTTGTCCTCTTGACTAGAGGCAATCATAGATGAAGGATAGTCGATTTCAACGGCACTCTTGTCAATTATGTGCACATCAACCTGAGAAGTTCCTTTATATTTGAATGAAACCAAATAACCAGCATCTAGAGAGTAAAAGTTAACAAATTCCTTCCATCCCTTTTGAAACCAAACCTCATTATCACGTTTTGTCCAGTACACTTTCCATTCTTTACCATCAGGAGGCTTTAGACACACTGGGTTGGACAAACATCTTCCATATCTCCCTGTAAATTTGCTTGGAATCATCTGTCAAGAAGTGATAATGAGTTACTTATAATCTGGAAATATATAAGTTCATACCTTTACCAGTATCTCTCTGGTTCTGTCATACTGATGAAAAATGATCTACAAAAAAAAATGTAAAAGAGGAAAGAAAGTTGACGACTTTTGAACTTAAAGATACTATATGTTCAAGAGTAAATGCTCTGTTATAATGCTTGTTTTTAATAATTAAGACTCCAGAATCATATTGGAAATATATCAATTCGACTTCACAACGTCTCTCTATCTCTCTATCTCGAGCGTGTGTATCTTTGAGGATATTCCAATTTAAAGACAGCTTGATCACAATTTGAAGCATAAAAGATCCATAAGAGATCATGCATTACGAATCCATGCCAATGAAATAATCAAAGAGGTAAGCGACTGCGAGTTTCAGGGTTTCCATTTCTGGAAATTTTAATTCCGTCAAAAAGATGATATTTTTAAACAAAGATACAGTGATTCAAAGGTGAAATCTTTTTCATATGTTCATAGCAACACTTCCACGAGGAAAAAGGAGCAATCTTTAGCATGCATTTGGGTATATAAAGCTATAAACAAACAGAACATGGAAAACAGAAGAGAGAAGAAAGGAAGGAAAAAACACTTACAATGGTTTCAAGATTGGTTTTCAAGATAACTCTGCAGAAATGGATGGGGCTGTACAGGTCCTGAGAATGAGAAGCCATGGTTATGATGGGTGTGACTTGTGAGCTTTTGCTTCAGCAGCAAGAAGCTTTCATCTTTTGTTTTTTTTTTTGCCAACCAGAAGCTTTCATAAGTGCAAGCGATCCTATATATTCCGACAGCTGACAATTCAGGGGCTGAACTAACAGTAGCAGTTATTGTTGTTTTTATTTTTTGATTTTGGTTATGGCACCTTTAATACTTTTTTAATAAAAAAAAATGGAAGAAGGGGATGCTGAGTTGCCTTTAATCCTTTTTAATATAAAACTAAATCACACTAATATAGATGTCGTTAATTAATATTTGAATATTAACCAAACTTCTCAGTAAATCCCCCCCCACCAAAAAAAACACACACACACACATACGACTTCTAATATATAAAAATCAAATTATTTAATTTCACTAATTTATCATAAATAAGAAAATATAGTTAACTCATTAAATTTGCTTTAGAATAATTTTTTTAACTTTATCCATATGAAACGAGGTTTTAAATGAGAAAGAAAAATGCAATTGACCACATTTAAGTATTAATTGTATGGATAAAATTGACCAACAGTCATTAATTACTCTCCAAATAATTTATATTATAAATCAAAACATTTTTTTTTAGAAATAACTTATGTTGAAGACTAAATGAAGTATAAAAACAATTCTTTCTTGATCATGTTTTTCTTTATTAATGAAGTGAATGACCAAGAAAAACTCAATAAACATACCACATATCTTCCTATTTTTCCTTATAAATTGGACTGAAACAACACCTTTTTTTTCCCATATATTTGAGACTTTGAGGTAACATAACCAATGCTCAAGCAATAGCATTGATTCAAGTGGAAAAGGCATTGGGAAAAATATTTTTAATTGGATTCAACAATACTTAAATTTGACCAATTATATAGCTATATAGAAAAGTATAATTAGAGGAGATTTTTTTTTTGTATGAAATTTTTTAGAATTTAAGGGCGATGTGAAATATTCATTCATTCTAAATTATACCAATATTGAATAAAACGAACTGTCAATTACCCTCATGTATTACCGAGGCACTTAGAAGTTAGTATGTTTCTTCAAGCGTCACATCGAGATTTAAACCCCTCATGTATAGTAAGAAGTTTAAATGTCTTACCATTTAATCCTCCAACAATAGGTAAGTGGAGGTGATTTTTATGAGGTATAACGGGATAAGTATGGGCAAGTTCAGCCCAAGTTCAAATTGGGATTCAGATTAAGCCTTTTAAAGACGAATTTAGTAACCAAGTCAAGCCAAATTGATTAAAAAAACCTTTCCCATGGGCTATGACTCAAGGCTTGTTTGGGAATTGAGACTGACTTGATCTATTAAAGGAAAAAAAAAAAAGAGAACATTCTCAATAAATTAACGATCGAATCACCACTAATATATATATATATATTTAATATTTAATAATACTTTAAATAGGATTTCTTTCAGTAGGAAAATACCAGTGCTTAGAAAAGAAAGAAAAGGAAAATTGGCTTGTAAATTTTTTTTACAAGATTCTTGCTTTAAAAAAAAAATGAAGAAGCCAATTTTAAATTAAAATAATCTTTTAATGGTTCAAAAGTAAACGTGGCCCAAAAAAGTTCAAAAGTAATCATCCCACTCAGGAGAGAGTAGAGAAAGCTCCACCTTATATATTGTAATACCCAAAGACACCTAAAGAAATTTGAATTATGATGCAAAGGAGTATCATATTATCACCCATAATGCAATTTTTATTATTTATGACATTGCTTTATTGAGTTCCAAAAAGAGACTTTCATTGACATTTGATGTATTGTATATCATATTGACATTGCAATTTTAATCATGTCATATTCATGAATAACTCTTTTTTTTAAGTGGGACAATTACATTGACAAATTAAATGGCTTCTAGTTTATTAAGGACCTGTTTGATATGAAGAATTTAGGGAGGATGAGATGGAAGGAAAATCTTATATGAGTTAGATTTTAAAAAATTGAAGTTGGATTATAAAATTTTAATAAAGAGAAGATTTGGGATACAAGAATTGGAAGAAAAAAAAAGTAATTAAAACAGTAAACTTTAAGTCAACTCATGAGTTTAACAATAATGTCACTAGAGCAACTTGCTCTTGAGTAATTTATAACATTTATGAATCAACATGTTGATTAAAGAGTCTTTATGTTTATTTTTGCATGATAATAATTTTGTCTAATGAACATTTCTCCCTGTTTTTATTTATAAGACCCGTTACAGTGATCTTACTTGTAAGTCACATAACTAAGTTATACGAGTAATTAAAATATTTTTCTTTGATGCCCCTTACAAATGATTAAATTACATGTTACCTTGCTTAACAAATTAGAAAAACATTAGCTAGATGGACAATTTAAGGAAGTACACCACTATGTCAGTCAAACCACATATCCACAAATGCTCCCTAGCAAATTACAATGGACATATTCAATATTATGGAAGTTTGAGATCATAAAAGAAAGAATGGATTAGTAATTTAATTAATTATATATCACATATATTTTATAAAATACACAAGACATGCATATAATATTTTATGGTGTAACTCAGAGTATCTTTAAGTCACTTTGAACTTGAAACTAATCTTTGTCAGATCAAAAGTGTCAAGTTTAAAATCTTCCTAAAAAATATGCTTTATGAGATTCAAACTTGTATTCTTCTTTTCACGCAGGTGAAACCACTTACCTTGTTGGTACAGGATATGCATATCTTAATAATACAAATGTTTCACAAAACAAACATATTACATTCCATTGTGCTCAATCACCAGCTAGATATTTGTATCACTAGCATATTACAACAAACTAGAACTACCTATAAACCCACAAATCCACAGAAAACTCACTAGCTAAATTACAATGGACACATTCAATATTATGGCAAGTTTGAGATCATCAAAGAAAGCAAGGATATAGTAATTTGATTAACTATATATAACAGATTCTATAGAATACACAAGACATGCATATCTTAGTAATACAAATGTCTCAGCAAAACAAACATATTAAGTTCCATGATTAACCTTACAAGTAATTCACCAGATCACAAGTCATTATGCTGTGAAAAAGATATTCACAGGACCTAAACAGCCTGCAATGAACTCCTGTGTTGGCTTCCTGTTCCCAACTGCAGAAGAATCTCAGAAGAAAATTGAAAGCAACAAAGCATTTGAAATCGGCTGATAAAAGAGAAGATAACACAGGACCTATACAGATAGGTTCGCTTGCCCCTGTATCCATCATCTCTCCCATCACTTTTCCTTCTGCAAACCAGAGAGGATATAATGATGAAATTCAGTGACCGAGTCAGCTTTTCAGGTTACCTGAGTTTATCAGACGAACCGGGTGTTTAGTGGCTCGTAAAATTGTGACTTGAAATGTAACTTTGAGGTTGGGAATGAGCTCAAAGATGCAAATATCGCCTACTTTCAGGTCATTATCCCTGCGGAATTGCTTCCACCCACTAGAAAATTCATGAATTTGAATTCCTGAAGCTAATCTAAATAAATGCTCAACAGGCCAAGCTACATCTTGTACAACAAGTTTGATACTCTCAGTACAGTCATGAAGATGTCTTCTTGCAAATTGTCCTGGCACATGCTGCCAGACAAGGAGAAAGCAGTAACTAGAAAGCAACTCAACACTCCAACAGAGCAGTCATTTTCGTGTCAGCATATGATTGTGGCAATTTAGGGATCAAAACTATAATTTTCCCATAAATAAATATTACTTCCGGTCCTAATAGAAAAGTTAGACAAGAGATTTTCTTTGGCCCTAAATATTTTCCCCAAAGTATCCTATTAATTGCACATATGAAGGAGGTTTCTATTAAGGCTGGTTTCAATGCACATGATTGATGAGGACATTTTAGGGAAACCAACACATGCATTTAGGGAAACTGTGTACTCAATATTCAAGACAAGTCCATACATTTTCCAATCCCTTTGTATAAATACTCTCTCTAACTAACTAATAAGCCTTGAACTAACCTAACAACCAAGTAACATATATATTACAAACAAATACCTTAACTAATTTCCTTAATTTCTACAAATTAGTTATCTATCTCTTATATTAAGGATTGAAAGGAGTAAACAAATATAGCTTTGGTCGTCTTGCAGTTAAACTAAATTGAAAAGGCTATCTATCAAGCAAGTGTTTTTAATTCTTATTTACCTTTTGCGCCAAGCTCCTTATGTTCAATATATTAAATTAAATATCAATAAAATAAAACTTTTTTTTTTGGTACAAAATACTCTGACAATTACATTAAAAGGGTTAAAAAAATACTTACCAAGTTTGAACCACCATGTATGTAAGCATGTGTCAACTTAACCTTAAAATGAGGATTTTCAGATTCGAAAGAGCTGGCCTTTTCAAGAGGAGTCTGTTTGATCTTCTCCTTTTTAAAAGGACTAACTTTCAGATCTTCTGCAAGATTGTAAGTCCTCCTTTTGCTTTTATCTGGAAATCATCCACAATGAAGTGAATAGAATTCATGAAAACTTATCCATAGAGAAACCCAAGGTACTGAAAATTGGACTGGTTAATGAACTGGTCAAGGTAATGGTTCAAACTGGGACCAACACGAGGTTAGACTAATCATAATTAAAATAGTATTTAAATAAAAAGGACTTTAATCCATATAGTCATGTATAAACTACACATAATAAAACAAAATAGTTCTAAAGCACAAATTTGATAGACTGCATTTTTTTTGTTTAATTTTAAACTCTCAAAATGCTATTCTGCAGGTTCAATAAGGAAAGAAAAATAAAATAAAATCCTACACAATCGATTCGTCCAAAAATCTTAACCGGATCGGCCAAAGGACTGGTTCATTAGTATAACCAATCGACCAAGGTTGGGTTTTAATATCATGGAGAAGCCAATTTCGATAAAGTTATTACCTTCTTCCACATCTCCAAAAATATGTACTTTGAACACGTGATCAATCATTTCGAAAACACAGACTTGACCCACTTTCAAACCATTTTCCATTACAAACTTCTTCCACCCATCTTTGATTGTGGGAATCTTATACCTAGCATGCCAAGTTCTCCCATCCAAGGCCTCTAGTTTCACAACCCCACACTCTTTCTCCAAATGTTTTCTTGCGAATTTTGTCGGCATCACCTGTGAAAAGTTTAAGGAAAAAAAAATTGAGATCTCACAGAAGATTGCAGCCAGCAAACAAAAACTTCAAATAAGTATCCATATCTCAGAAGAGGCTTAACTAGATAATCATAGAAGACTCACCAAGTGACATTTATGACTGACATATGAAGGCTGCATGATTACCATGAAATGGGGATTATCAGATTCAAAAGAACTGGCACTGTTTATAGCTCTGATTTTTTCCACAGTAGTTAATGCTCTCTTCCTTCCATGCTCAGATTTCAAACATGTACTCTTATCAAAATTTTGCACTCCCATCTCTTCTGTGACAATCTAGAGTTAGTGTCATAAAATAAAACCCTTTTGATGCTTAATCCAACCTTCTTCCAAACAAGACAATTCAATCTAAGTATCAAAAAGGAAAAGCAGACCCAGAAACACATACCTTCTGATTTCTTCTCAGGAAATTTCAATTCTGCATCGGTTGATTTCTGAAACTCTGTTCCTTGACATTGACCATGATTAGTTTTCGAACCCACATGCAAATTGTGCAGACTTCTCATTCTCTTACGAAGCCTGGAAGATATCGGCAAAGGTGTTTTGTGCTTAGCCTTTCGGTTTGGAGGCATCTCATCATCCGAGATTTCTATTGCATCATCTTTGAGATTGTTCTTAGATGAAGAAGGATAGTCTATTTCTAGCGCGCTCTTATCGAATAAGTGTACATCAAGTTGAGAAGTTCCTTCATACTTGAACAAAATCACATGCCCTTCATCTAGAGAGTAGAAGCGAGTAAATTCCTTCCAACCCTCTCTAAACCAAACCCCATCATTATCATGTTTTGTCAGATACACTTTCCACTCTTTCCCATCAGGTGGTTTCAGAAACACCGGGTTTGACAAACCACTTCCATATCTTCCTGTAAATTTGTTCGGAATCCTCTGTGAAGCAGTGTGTTAGTATTATTAATATGCAAATATACAAGTTCACATATCCAACACAACTATAACAGAACAAGTTGTTTTGTTTATTCATAATCAATGCTTCACTTCTGAGTTCCAACTTTGATTCTGCCATATTCTGTCACTATCTATAACAGGAAAGACTGTTGACCGCTTTTGAACTTTAAGGTACGATATATATATGTATATGTATATAATCAAATTCTTCCATAAACATAACATGCCATACCCAACTCAACTAAACATAAACTCTTCTGAACTTGGCCTATGTACAAAAATAATGAACCCACGTAAACTTTCAACTCTGTATGCATATAAACCCACCCAACTATCAATATTATTCCCCCTTAAATTATATTTTAGTGTATACATAACCCCTTCAAGCTTTAAGTGATATGCACATAAGCTCCCTAAACTTTAAGATATGTGCAGCTCAGTAACGAACAAAATTAAGGTACAAAAAAAAAAAAAAAAAGTAACGAACGATAGGAGTGCATAAACGCAAGAGTTTAGGGGGATTCATCTCAAACTTTCAAAGTTTAGGTAGGTAATCTAAACATAATATAAAGGTTAAGGAGAGCTATGTATACTTTCGATCGCCTAAAAGGAAATGTGCTGTTCTGATGTTTGGTTTTAGTAACTTAGACTCGAGAGTCAAAATGGAAACATATCAACTCAATCTCACACCAGCCATCTCAGTCCCTCCCTCCCTCTCACAGTCGATACACACACGCGCATAAAATGTACGTACGTGCCTAGGTATGAACATGTAGTTTTCTTCTCTGCGAAGCACGATTTGGAGGCAATCATATTTGTGCCACTAACTGCTAACACCTCCCCAGTGGCATCCACCACGTCGGGAGAACGCAGCCCCCTTTCGCTAAGCCCAATCCATTTGGTATGAGCATGTAGTCATTTCAATTCAAACGCGTACAAAGGGTCCATATCAGAAGCCAGAACCCCTTTCCATAAATGCCAATGGAAGGGGGGGGGGGAAGGTTGAGGGTTCCATAATTGGAGAGTCCATGCTTAAAAAAAAATGTAATTCTATGAACAAAAGAGAGACCGATTAAGATTTAAAAGGCGAAAACCGTATTAAGCTTTTTCATAGCAACAAGCCTAGAAGAAGGAAAAAGGGTAAACCTTTTGCATGCATTTGGGGCAAATAAAACTACAGACGTAGATAAAGAAAAAGAGGGGGAAAGAGGGAAAAGGAAACATGAGGGGGGGGGGGGATTGCTTACAATGGCTTCAAGATTGGATTTCAGGATGATTTTGAAGAAATGGATAGAGCCGAAAGGATGAGAATGAGAAGCCATGGCTTGTATGGGTTTTCTTTTGCTTCAGAGACAAGAATGAAGAATTTTTATTATCAAAGATACGAGGAGTCTCGATGGTACAAATAAGTACTGACGAGTCTGAGACTGACAGCAAACTAGGTAACAAGCTTACAATAGATCCTCCAGTGAAAGCGAGATCAACTTTTTTACCACAAAAGTGTAAGTTTGGAAGTTCAAGAACTCCTATAAATATTTAAAAGGGAAAATCTTCAAAAAAAAAAAAAAATACCGCATGAATTTCATGATTCCAGTCAGAGTCAAGTGAATATGAAAAATGACAGATTGGTGAAAGGGTAGCAATTTGGGATTATGAAATGTTTGTGCTTTTACCAAATTGACCCTCTTTTCTAAAAAAGAAAGAAAAAAAAGGCTCCCCATGCCACAGTACAAATGCCGGTAGGCCACTGGAAATCTGGCACCAGGCACCTGATTGGAACTCTAACATCGATGGTGGCTATTTTTTTGTACTCACAATATTTAATATTTTTTTAAATGTGAAGTCAAGATGGCATAGGTGAGACAATTGTGCCATCCTCTTTGATAATGCAATACATGATTATATATGATATATGTAATAATGCCATGTATTACTTATCAACTACACTTCTAAAATCAATGACAACATTTATAAATATATTTATCATTTAATAATAACAACTACTATTACATTTAACAAGTTTTATATATGAAATTGAACTAATTGGATGAGGGTGTGAGAAATTGACTATACTTATCGATTTTTACAAGTAAGGACGTAATGTTTTATTCATTCATTATACTTGTAACAGAAATGTTAACATTTATAAAGATATTTACCATCTTAATAACAACACTTACTATCATATTTAACAGGTTTTACATTTAGAGAAATTCGACTAGTTAGATTTAGGAAATTGATTACACTAATCAAATTCTAGAGGTGTGTCTGTTGACTATACCTTGACACACAAAAGGTGGATGTAGAACCCTGGTTAAGTTGTTGAGATTCAACGTTTAAAGTCCTTGTATAGACTACACCTATTAGAGTTGCCACTCCTCGGCTAGATGAATAGGACCAACCAATTGATGATCTGCTTGTTAGGAATGGGTATCAACCCAATATCCATCTGCTGGATAGTCAAACTTAGCAGCTAGTAATCTAATATCCTACACTTGAAGCTTTCAGGCACCCTCTCATTGAGGAGGCCTTAGATGGAAGATGAAGCGATAGTAGGATTCTCTTTCAAGTTGGTTGAGACTCTCTTCTTAACTAGCAGATGAGAATACGAGAGAGTGCAGCAGCCAGCAGACACTCCCTCACGATTTATAAATGGCTACTCTTTTGAATGAAACCTCGTACTCTAACTGAGTCAAATACTCTCGACTCAAATTAGTAAAACACAAATAGGTTATATGATACTTTACATAAGAAATCCTTCACTTTCTAGTTTCCACTCAAATTCCGTAGCTTGACATAAATTTATGGTCTCCCATACGAAGAATGCCATTAAGCGCTAAGCTTTTTCTGCAGCGCCACACCAGAAAGTCCATAGACCACAGAATCGGAGCTCTTCTTCAGAGCACCAACCTCACAATTGCAAACTTGCTTCAACTTCAC
>QFDD01120343.1:0-44405 GCA_006871305.1 Vachellia collinsii
TGGGGGGGGGGGGGGGAGGGGGAAGGGGGAAGTTCAGAGGCGCTCCATGGCTTCTTTATAAAGCAAAGGCATGGTGATGGTGGCGGTGGAGGCCGGCTACCTTTCTTCTCTCTTCAACTTCAACTTTGCTGTCCGATGCTTTTTCTCTCTCTCTTTTCCCAACTGTTTATCCACCGCCCTTTTGTGATTAGGAATAAAGGGTCGCGCCGACTAGCCACTGACTCTGTTCCGCGTGTAGGCATAAAAAAAGAAAGAAACCGAGTAAAGGCAAAGTGTGGAGTTGGATGTTGATCATGAATGCTGGGATTCTGTTGTGGCGCTTCTTTTGAGCTGATCTATGGCATCAGCAAACAAATCCAAGGCCAGTGGTCATTGTAACTTAATAATTGGGGTGCGACTGGGAATCGTTTGGCAGAGGAGGGAGATTGGTTAGGTGAAAAAAGGAGGTTGAAGGAGCATCATCCCATTCAGTGATGACAGAAAGGACGAAGCAATGAGGTCAGGGCATGTGTGAGTGCCTGCCTGCCTGCCTAGCATCCTAGTCAGATCCCTCATGGGAAGAGAGAGATTTATATTCAACTATGGCTCGGTGATGGCGCCTTAAGGGGTAAAGAAAATAAGAAAAGGCCAATGGTTGGTGCGGAATGGCATCCCATCCCTTATGATGTCAGCCCACTGTTTGGTGACAATTTATCTGGTGAAGGCATGGAGAGTAAAGACCTCATCCACAAAGTTCCTTCACGCCAACATCATCACCTCTTTTGTTGCGTATCGCAGCAGACAGTGTGTGTGTGTGTGATGACTGTATGAATCAATACCTGTTGGAGAAAGTACATCATTTGCATCATCGTCTAGTTTTCAAACTCTAACTGGTAACTGTTTATTCTGCAAGCTTGTGAAGCATCCCTTTAAATTTCAGACTACTGGCTTCTAAGTTTTATTTCAGAAGTAACTTTTTACTGCCCATATAATATTCGGATGAATTGAATATAAAACCAACTCTTCTAAATAGGAATTCCTCCTTTGTTTTTTTTTTCTTTTTTTTGGTATAGGAGGCGATAATCGCTTCTATTTATATTTTATATTGAATTGACGTTTCAGATCATATATGTGACAATTAAAAATTCAATATATGCATGTATTTGTCCACAAAGAAATAACTCTAGTTTTTAGCACATGGGAAATTGGAAAAAAATTCCTTATTTGGTGACCACTACTTCAACTAGAGTACCATGGGTTTATATGTACAAGAGTTGCATGCCGGTGCTTTCTGTAAATATTTTTATTATCAAATTATTTTAACCAATAAAATTTTAAAAGAGGACATTTGTCCAATTTTCTGATTAAAAACAAATAAATACATCTTCGTGCACTTCTAATTTGACAGATATAATAGATATGAAGTTCATAAAGTACTTTACAAACAATTTTTGAATCAAATTATTAATATTTAATTTTGTGAAAAATAAGATTTTGATAATTTCTAACGTGTAACAGGGCTCATTTCCCTCAGCTTAAGCAAGCGCCGAATAATAATTAAATAAAATTATAAAAATTCAGATTGGAAGGTTAATATTTCCTCATTTGTGTTGGATGAAACAAAATGGGCCAGAGCCCAAAATAAACAAGATGTTACATTTTATTTCTGGCGGACCTGTGTTTTTCCCAAAAAAACGGATGAACTTGCGCGTGCATGGGGAGGACTGGCAGCATCGGTAATTCTGCATGGAACGCTCCGAGGATGTGCATGATCAGAAGTCAGAACAGAGTAAGCGTGAACATGAGAACGGAGGCTTTTGTTTATGACATGATGAAAACTGACGTTTAAATACGACCAGATCCGCTATCCTTCACCCTTTCGTTGCTTCTCTCAGATCTGCTCGCGTTTCATCAGAGTGCTCTCTCCCCTTTACCATTTCTGAGGTGCAACTTTCTCTCTCTTCATTCTATTCCTCCACTTCCTCCTCTTTACGGCACTCGCATTCCTTGGGCGGTAAAGAACTTCTTTTTGATAAAAGCACCTTCTCTATGAAAAAAGCTTGTTTCGATGGGATCCCTTATTGTTTTCCAATTGAAATGAGGGTGATCGGGGGCGTTGAAAAATCTTTCCGTCAGGGGAGTGTAGTTGGTTGGGAAGGACTTAAGAAGTGGCTGGAGCTGCAGCCGGGAGTTTCGTGACTCGAGCATTCGAGTCAATGCTCAAAGAGTGCTGCGACAGGGAGCATTCTGATCTACAGAAGGTTATTCGGACTTGTATAGGTTGGTTTAATCTACAGCTTTAGACATCATTTCGCATTTCCCTTTTTTTAGCTCTCAATTCCACCCCTTAGGCCCTAAACCACGTTATTTCAAATGACCTCGCAAGTTAGCTTACGTGCCATCAGAGCTACTGTCTCCTGATATTCTAGCTGTTTCGTTTGTCACTCTAGTGCCCTCTGTTATCATTTCAGATATCACGAAAGAAACTAACCTGAGACAGCAGGCCAGTTTTAGTGAGGTCAATCAAGCAACAACCTCAGCGGACGCTGGGAGGTAAATGTCTTAGATGAGTTTTATATGGAGGACACAGTTTTAATTTTGATAGTTATTGCTAAAGGTACTACAATGCTTCGAGGCCTACCCGACTTCTTTTACTTCTAGGTCCTATATCTTGGGTTGGTATCATTTTAAGATACTCTCTTAGAAATCAGAAATTAAGGTTTCCCCCCTAAAGGTTTTTCGGCGTAAAATACTAATCCTACTCGAATCTAATTTTATCCTGTCACTTGTCCGGGAAATGTAAAAATGCTTGACCTGATAGTCGGGGAGTGTGGTGGTTTCATTACAGATTCTCTTCTAACTGAGGTGTTATTGTAATATATTTCGCTAAATTCAATATGAACACTATTTGGTTCAATTAGTATCATAACTGTACAAGTTTCCTGATGCAAGGTATCTATTAAATCAGTTTCAGGCAGTTGGATTTTGGTGAGAGTTAGGTTCCAATGATGAACCTTACGCCATATATTTCTAACATTCCAATCATTTTGGTTTGTGCTAGCACACTCAAAACTGAAGGTGGGGCTGCAACCACAACAAAAGCAGATCAATCACAGAAGGGTGAGCATGTTTTGAAGAGGCAGAGCATCGTAACTGGTCCAGGAGTGGAAATATTAGTACTGTATTAGCTAATGCCGGGAAAACTCTAGAAGAAGATGATGCAGAGCTTGTTTTAAGTCCCCTTCGACTTGAATTTGAGACAAAGAACTTGAAAATCCAAGAACCTGCTTTAGACTGTCATCATGTATGTGCATGCTTCACTACTATGAGTTCCTTGCACATGGTGGAAGAAAGGGAGAAGTCCTTTTATCCCATTACTGAAAGTTTCTAGCACTAAATATATCGGAAAAATATAGTCCACTTAACTCTTATGCTTGATAAGTCTTCGAAAGCTTCCACTCAAAAAAAAAAAAAAAAACAAAGAAAATCTTCGAAAGCTAGTTACCTTATGCTTCTTCATAATTGTAAACACAGAAACTTATTGCTTATGATCATTTGGAGGGAGATCCTGGGCTAGATAATAGTAAAAGTGCCATGCTGGTTACAACAATTGTAAACATGTTTTGCAGTTGCATTGACAATTCATCTCCAGACAGGTATGAGGTCACTGCACGTTGGCAATACTGAGCAATTATATGTTTTTCTAATTATGCCTATTCAATTGTAAGAATCAACCTGCAGTACTATCCTCCAAGTGCTGAAGGTGCTTCTTACTGAAGCTTCATCCACAAAGTTCAGGGGTATGCTTATTGTGATCGAAAAACTGATTCCATTTTGTTCTTGTATTTATCTGCTGATAATATAAAATATCAAGGAAATTGCTATCTGCGGTCCTGCTGTGTACTTCTCTATATTCTATATAAGGTGTCTTGTGTTTGCTATAGTTGCAGTCAATCAGAACATTATTTTCAAATCTCAGTTTTCTTATAGTGGCTTAAGTAATATGTAACATTTCTTTTAATTTATTATGCGGATTTTATGCTAATTCTAGTAACCATTGACCATAGAACTCTAATTCTAGTAATTCATTTGAGTCCAAATAAGTTGGCTTATGAGAAGCTCAGAAGATATAATTCGGGTGCCATTGAACAGATTCCAATAAATATTCCACAAATCATGCTGTGTTTTCTGTATACCAGGCTAATTTTTTTATTATTGGTGCCTTGGTTAGAGAGAGCTTAACATTTTTAGTAATGCTTGTTGGCATGGTATCATAATCTCTAAGTTCAACAGGAATTTGATTCTTGCCATCTCCAGTTTTTTTAGTTCAAGTTAAGTTTGCCATCTGAATATGTCTATGGAACTTTGTGGTGCCATGGGTCTCTCTCTCTCTCTCTCTCTGGTGCGGGCGCGCGCGTTTCATCTTTCTTGTTTTCCTTTTCATTGGTTTTTGAATCCATGTTTATGTATTAATGTTTTTGCCTAATTCAGTGCATGGTGAACCTTTGCAGGGAATTATCAGGGTATGCCACAATATTGCACTAAACAGGTAATAATGGTTCGTAATTTGTCTTCAAGGGCTGAAGTCACTGGCTATAGAACTCATCTTTCTTGTTTGCATTTGTAGCAAGAGTCCTGTAAACCAAGCAACATCAAAAGCAATGCTCACACAGATGATCAGCATTATTTTCAAGAGAATGGAAACCGATCTGGTTAGAAATTTAGATCCCACAATATTAAGTTCCTTTGTATTATTGCTTTTGTAGTATATCCACTAGTAATGATTGTCAAAACATCCAAGATGAAACTTCCTCACTTAAAATATAAAAACATAATAATTTCACTCTCACCGTTAAGAAGTGATTTTTTAATTTGAAGTTAATAACTTTTTTTTAGGTTGGGGGAGAGATTTAGAGATTCATTTTTTTTCTGATGAGCTAATTTAAAGATTTAAAAAATAACAACAATTTTTTTTAAATGGGGGGGAGGGATTTAAAAATAATAACAAATTTTTTTAAGGGGTGAGAGATGTGATTTAAAAGTAAATTTTTTTTAAAGGGGTGGGGGGCGTATGGGGAGTGAGGGTTGGTGGAGGGGGTGTGATTTGAAAGTAAATTTTTTTTTTAATTTGGTACTGAACTCGTCCTTGTGAAGGGCGAGTTCAGTACAAAAAAGTACAAATTGTATAGAACTCGCCCTTCACAAGGACGAGTTCAGTACAATTTCAAACTCACCCTTCTCAAGACCGATTTTAAGTGCAGCATATGGGTAAATAGTTTACACAGTGTAGCATTTCGGTAATTAATATTACTGTTTGTAGCGTACGGGGAAAAAAACCTATATTTGGAGGTCTTACAGAAATCAACTAATGAGTTTGATATAAACAGAGGAAGATGCGTTTCAAAATTCTGATTCTGTATCAGACAATGACTTAACCATTGCTCGACATAGGGACGAAGGGACTGAATTTGGAAAAATAGCTCAAGCGAAAATGTTGGCTTTCTTTGAACAGGTACTGAGGGATGCATCAGATCTCCAGTCTAGTGCCGGAGAAGCCACTAACATGGATATTCACCGTGTCTTGGAGCTGCGTGCCCCCCCTCATTGTTATGGTAATTAAGTGCAAAGTGTATATTCTGTTACTTTACAAAAGTTGAAATGCGTTAAATTATTTGGTATCCTAATTCAGATTCAGAATGCATATAATCTACCCATTCATGAAGTGCCAGAATTAGTTAGATAGCTACTTAGAGGTTGAATCCTGCTGCTTTTCCATTTATATTGACGGAGTTCGTATAGACATATCTATTAACATCGTTCTTTCAGGTGCTTCGAAGCATGTGTTACATGAACAAGAATATCTTCAGAAGACACCTCAGACAATTCTTTCCCTTGCTAACGAAACTCGTATGCTGTGACCAGGTAATTTCTTGTTTTTACAACAATTGGAAACTGGTTTTTGGCTTTGTAAGTACTATAGGTAGGCTCCTGCATTACACACATATTGCTATACTGAATATTTGGTAATGTAGGCCAAAGTAAGTAACACACATCTATTGATTTACATTTCTCAATATTAATGTATAGTTTAGCTCTGAAGAGATTATTCTCTTTTTCAATTTAAACATAAAGTCGTTGAAGTTATTTGTGTAAACATTTTCTCTTAATGAAAATTATTTGCAAAAACCGGATTAATAGAATATAACATTACCAAATATCTTCATCTTTAAAGTAATGTGGTTTTTTTTTTTTTTTTGGCATCAGCGAGAGTGGAAATATTTCCTAGAACAGTGGAGTCCCTTGACGGGCCTTTAGCATACACACACCCTTCTGTTGCATGATTTTTTCCTTTTTATATTTCGAATCAATTGTCATTTGCTAAAACGAGAATCCCTTGATTTTGATCAGATGGACGTTCGAGGAGCTCTGGGTGATGCGTTCCAAGCACAGTTGACTGCACTTTTACCCTAGTCCACACACAGACATGCTTACAAATATAACAACAGCACTGTTAGGATTCTCCGTAGATACATTTCTGGGCATTTTCATTTACCTGAACTAGGAATTATATTATTTAATCTAATTATGCACTTCTTCATGCTTGTTAATTGTCCCGGCGATTTTGTGCTTCCGCCAACATTTTTGTAGAATCACAAGGGTAAATAGAAACGCGCGTGATCGAATTCTTCAGTTCGCTATATCTCCTTTGGCGCATATAGATAACATGGTTTGTTTGAGCAGTATATGGCCAATGATTCCGAAATGAGTCTTGTTATTTTGTTTTTCGTATGATAATTGCTGTTTACCATCCGGAGGGAAGGGTTTTGTTGTTGGAAGTATATATCAGAAGAAATGTCAAATATATGTTCTTTGTAATGCATCCAATAGATAAATGGGTCTTGTTAGTTTGATGTAATTTTAATTTTTCTTATTATACACTCAAATTAAGTTTTCTCTTTTAAATCGCTAAATCATCTAGCTAAGAGTGCTGAAGAGTGGAACGAACTAGTAATTTAGACACTTGTACTTTGTCGTAAATTCAAAAAAGTGCGTTGCTTGAGGATAAGCCTACAAGGCTGTCGGGTCGTGAATATTTGGCATGAAATAGAATAATGAATGCCAAGTATAATTGAGAACATTTTTATAACTATCTGATGATTCTTCCTTAATTTCTTTGCAACGCTGTTGTCCCTTTCCTCTGGTTAGCTTTGGAATCGAGTTCTTTTTCAAAAATGCATGCAACAGAATTCTTTACGTGGCTTTGTTTTGAATAAAAGGACATGAGATTTCAATATCAGGGGCCCATCCGAAATGGAAGAGAAGCGCGAGAAAGCGAAAGAAAAGATGGGATTCCTACACTTGGTGGTGTTGGCAGTATGCATAGTGATGAGCAGTGAGGCGGATGGCCTCGCCTGCAACTGGGGATCACGTTCGACTCATCCCCTCCCTCCTAACATAGTTGTGAGGATGCTGAAGGACAATGGGTTCGACAAGGTGAAGCTCTTTGAGGCCGAGCCCGGACCCCTCAAGGCCCTCGGCAACTCCGGCATCCAAGTTATGGTCGGCATCCCCAACGACCTCCTAGCTTCCCTCGCCAGCGACGTCAACGCCGCCGCCGCTTGGGTCTCCCAAAATGTCTCCTCCTTCATCTCCATAAATCGTGTCGATATCAGGTAACTCATTGCTCATTCTTGCATGTTACATATACTTAATTAGCTTGTGCTGTATTTGAGGAAAGTTGTTCGCGAATGAGTGAATTGCACTTACGGCACAGGTACGTTGCTGTGGGTAATGAACCATTCCTGAAGAGCTACAACGGCGTGTTCACCAACTCCACATTCCCGGCACTCAAAAACATCCAGGAGGCTCTGACGAATGCAGGGCTGGGCAGGCGAGTGAAGGCCACCATCCCTCTCAACGCTGATGTGTACCAGAGTGATTCCGGTCTTCCTTCCGGAGGCAACTTCAGGCCTGACATTCACGACCTTATGATCTCCATCATCAAGTTTCTCTCCCAGAACGCTTCTCCCCTTTCCATTAACATCTACCCCTTCCTCAGCCTGGACGCTGATCCCAACTTCCCCAAAGAGTTCGCCTTCTTCGACGGGTCCGCTCCCCCCGTGGTGGATGGCTCCGTCAGGTACACCAACGTCTTAGATGCCAACTTCGACACCCTCATTGCGGCCCTGGACAAGAATGGCTTCGGGTCCATGCCCGTCATGATCGGGGAGGTGGGGTGGCCCAGCGATGGAAGCTCGAATGCCAACTTAAGGAATGCGCAGAGGTTCAACCAGGGCCTTGTGGACCGCATATTGAAGAATCAGGGGAGTCCCCGGAGGGCTCCCCCACCGGATATATACATATTTGCGCTGGTGGATGAGGATGCCAAGAGCGTTGATCCGGGCAACTTTGAGAGACACTGGGGCATATTCAACTACGACGGATCCGTAAAGTACTCGCTGAGGGTGGGGAGTGGGAGGGCACTGGTGGGTGCGAAGGGAGTGAGGTATTTGCCCAAGAGATGGTGCGTGATATCGCCTCAGGTAGATCCCAACAGCTTGGGGCAGAGTATAGGCGAAGCCTGCGCACGTGCTGATTGCACCAGTCTTGCTCCCAGCTCCTCCTGTGCGGGACTCGACCCTAGGGCCAACGCCTCGTATGCGTTTAACGCCTATTACCAGACTATGAATCAAAGCAGAGATGCGTGTGAGTTCAACAACATGGCAACCATCACCAACGTGGATCCTTCTCCGCCTCGAAGCGGCTGCAGATTTAAGATCATGATCGATACCAGGAAGCGTCAAAATAGGACCATCCCCACCACTCCCTCCCCTTCACTGGCTGCAACCCCACACCACCCCCTCCTCATGCCGCTCTCTGCCTTCCTCCTTTATTTGTTTTAGCTTTCTCTGACTCAACAACAGCCCAATCTGGAATTCAGCATAGTCGTTCTTGTCGAAATTTTCAATTCCATTTATATCTATCTGTATGATCTGTTGTAATTGTTCTTGACTGACTTGCGTTATTACTGCATAAAAAATTGATTCAGCCTTTTAAGTAAGTATCACAAATATCTCAACTTGGAGTATGTTCGGTGATGTTGCTGAGTTGAGCGCTGATCTAACATGAAACTATGTGAAGAACTTGTGAATGACGAGTCTGGGGGGATGGTTGCAGTGTAAGAGATGGAAGGATCGCTCTATAGCGTTGACGGAATCTCCGTTTCACATCAGATGCCCAAACTCCAACTTTAACTCAATGGACGGGATTCATATCCAGGAAATATCATAACGAACGAGTGAGGCCCAAAGAAAAAAGGGCCGGCTTGTCGGTTGAGTGGAGATGGGCCCAGCATAGACGGCACCGCATTGTTCATAACATTCCAGAATGGCAATACTGTGTCTGTGACCCATCGTCCGTTGGTTGAGTGGCGACGGGGTCAGCCTTGTGCCTGGTTGTCCGCTTTGGCATGGGTTCGACTTCTGGGAGTGACATTTGTTTGCTTCCATTGCGATGCTTGGGGAGGCATTCTAGCTCCTGAGTGTTTAGGTTAACGTTTGAGGGTAATTGATGGCTTACCCTGCCAGACATTAGTATCGCCTAGAAGGAAGGGAGATTTCGCCCTACCCTTAGATCGTGGGTGAGCCTAACCCCTTTCCAAAAATTTTTGTACCACAAAAAAAAAATACTGTGTCTGTGACAGAAATCAGCGTGCGAAGGAGTGAGAATGGAAGAACCGCCCGCCAATATCGTTCTCTTTTATTATTTAAAATCCGTCGAAGGTTATAGGAATCTAGGTCTGTATCTTTTCCTTATGGTATACTATTGACGGACTCATCATCCACACCCAAAAAGTAAAAACTGGGTCCATCGGGATAGTCGCATTGGTTGGAAAATTCAATGGTGTGTTGCTTTTTTGACCGGGATTAATTGGCCTGTTTTGACTCGGTCATGGTTTTGGTCAGGATGGATGGATGGATCTACGGGCCTGTTCTGAGCGTGAACGGAATGTGTCGGACAATGCCGTCAAACGGATGCTCCATGTGAACCTTCCTCCTCGCTGAACAGTGCATGTGCATCCCCATTTCTCCGATCGGCAAGCTACGTACGCTGTATTATATCTGTGAATTGAATGGTGAGTGATGGGGGCAGCTCGGCATCCAATACTACATGCGATGGAGGCCTTAATTAGAGTACCTCATAAATCAAATCCCAATCATATAATTTTCAATGCCCCCGTCCTCCCTGCCGCACACCCCATCTCATCCAAACCACTCACCACGCTAGCCCCTCTATTGCGACCCCTCACCGCTGCCGAAAGGACCAAAGACCCTACCTAACCTACTCTCCCTGTCTCATCCATCATTCCCACTTGTCTACGTATTTCCTAATTTTTCCGACAATTCCATTCACAGCCAAGGCGAAAGAGAAAGAAATTCAGCATATGCTGGATTATGCGCTGGTGTCCTGTTTATAACCAGCTGAATTCAATTTCACGTGAAGGCTCGTGGCCTCAGTATAGAATTGTTTAAAACAAGCATCCATCATTCAGGATTCTCTCCCTTTCTCGCCAAATTCTGTTCTCAAAATGATATCCTCCACAGAAATGAATGACGCTTTTTTGGATGGATGTCCAAAAAAAAAAAAAAGGAAACGGAGACGAAATAATGGGCAATTAACATAATAAACAGGAATATTATGTGGGAAGCCTCGTTTCGTGGGGGCAATGGCCGTATCACACACACACAATCACTGAATATTAGAACGTTCGTACGGATATTGTGTAGAGGTTATATGTGTCCATGATGTAGCTACGCGTTGGTGGTGTTGGGAACGAAGAAAGGTTGGGGGAATAAAGGGAAGAAGAGGCACCTCACATGAAAAGGAGGGGAGGGGTTGGGGGGGATGCGGCCAGGCAATCGGATTTGACAGATTCCGCGTTCTTATCTCTTTTCTGACCCAATCAACCAAAAAAGCATATCTCTTTATTAAGGAAATCGGAAGACAAGCTGTAAGCGCGTTGATGTTTAATAAAGACTTTAAGGCTTTAAGCGGCATGTCTTTGATTATGATCCAGTAAAGGTAAAGGGCGGAATCGGCATCGGCATCAGCATCGGCATCTCTAATTACTTTTAATTAGTAATCTCCTTCTTTGTGCTTTTTGTGGTGAGCTCCTTCTTCTGCTTCCCTCTTGCCACTCCTCCTTCATTAATGAATAGCATCTCACCTCCCTCCTAATTCAATTTAATTAGCACTCATCACTCTACCACCGATTCATTCCCCACGTCTCACGAATTCCTTCACTGCTCTCTTCTTTTGTTTTTGCCTCTTGACTGCCCAACAGATCAAAACTCAAAACTGGTTAATTAGTTCATTTTTAAGGGTTGACACGTCCTATGTAGTGTGCTGTCTTCAACGTTGTTTGGCTCGTTGATTGAGTTCTTATTTTCATCCTTACTCCTCCTTAAAATTATTACGGAGAGGGGCACTTGACCTTTTAATAGAAGCGGATGTGAAAAATAATGACCGGTATCTCGAACATGGGAGCAAATCTTGACAAAGCACACCACGTGTCCCTTGCCGATTCAACCGTTGTCATTCCAAAATATTCTAATTAACTACGCTTACAATCTTTCAAATTTCTTTAACTCATGATCCAGCATCCATCCCAACCTGTGCCCTTACCATAAAGCCCCTGCGCCGCATCAACTACTCAATATTACGTTATGATTCTCGCATGACCTTCCCAGTTCCCATCTTCATTCCCACATCCACTTGCATTTTTCGCCCTTACATGGATTTTAATGTCTAGTGTAAAAACCATGTTCATCGTTTTGGACAGATCCAATTGTTGAAAGGAGAACGTTTCATTTTAATTACAGACACTCACTACTGTATATGCGCAGTGGTGTATTAAAATCTGTATTCATGTTTACTCACCCCTCTTTACAGACACACATGTATCAGGACAAGTACGATTAACTTCTCAATTTTAGGGGTTGTCCCTTCATTACATTCACTGCGCTCTTCCTTGCACCCTGTAGGTGATTATCTTAATTTAATGCATCTCGCTTTTCATTTTTTTTAAATAAAAAATGGGTAACCCCTCTATTTATTTTTATTTGTTTTGCAATTGAGGAAATGTATTTTATTGGTGGGAATGGTTCTATTAAGAGTATAAGAAGAAGAGATGAAGAAAAAAGATGTACACAATGTCTTCAAGACGTGAGTAATACTCTACTTTAGGCTTAATTCTCCCCTGAAATACAAATCGATTATTTAAAGTAGTTGATTGCAAACTTTGTGAAGTTGGAGATGTTTGAAAGAGGCAATTTTCTGACATAGCAGCGGTTTTACTCTCTAGAAGAAAAGGATGGTTTGATGCAGGAGTTTTGCAAAGGAGTCATCTTGAGTTTATCTTGCCAACGACACAAGGGAGGCATATAAATTTTAATTCCAATCTCTTCCTTGTTTTATTTGATTTTTTTTACTTACGGAAATTATTCATGAGTTGCCGGAAGTGCATTTTATGAGTCCGGTATTCTAGATCTGAATCAGAAATTTTCATCTTCCAATATTAAAATAAGTTTTAAAAAATGGGAATTAGATAATTGATCGAAGAAAAAAAAAGGAAATGGGAACGAGATTTTCTAAATCGAACTTATAGAACTCGGATCTTGCATATACCATTATGGGAGTCTTGTATTTCAAAGAGTCATTATGTTGAAATCGTTGGTGAATTTTTTGCCCTTGAATGATTAAACAACTGTTTATTATGATGGTTTATGTGTATTATATTTCCGATCAACGTTGAAGTTGTTTTGGTTTTGTGTTACCAAGGTTGCTGAGAGTGCATCATGCTTCATCTGTCTTTTTGTAAACGGTTACATGATTCGTTTTTTTTTTTTTTTTTGGGGTTTATGCCAGGCAATGAATTTCTATGTCAACAACATAATCGATGATGCTGCATTGTAAACTCTGTTATAACATATTAGCGTTCTTTCACTTCATATCTTCCTATACAGGCTGTCACATTGTGAGTTTTAATTGCTTGATAGAATTATAGTAACGATCGTTTATAAAAAAGTTAAGTCGATCAGAAACTATGATAAGTTTCTGTTTGCATCTTTTTATTGAATATGATTCACATTCATGACGTTTATTCATAATATTGTTTGATGCAATTGTTTTAACCTAAACTATGTGTTTTTCAATCATGAAATTTTAATCATGATAAGAAAACCAATTAGAAGCATAATGTATTTTGAATTTAATAAATTGATAACTATCATGAAATATGCTTCTTCTTCTTCTTTTTTCAAGTATCATGAAATATGCTATATGGTTAGTTAGATGAGTTGATGATTATCATATTGTGTTATATTGGACTGATTGATGAAAAATTTATCATGGTTTAAATGCATAGAATGAATATGATTTGAATAATCTCAAAGAATTTAACAAACATGTTGATGAATAAATTATTATCTCATCAATCATAGAAAAATTTCTTTATCATCGATAGATTTCAAAAAGAATATTTAGAAGTAAATTTCTCTTTAGCATGGGGGGGATTATTTTCTCTTAGAAGATAATTATAAATAAAATGATACAACGGACATAAATGTTTATGAGAAGGTATATGTGTAAAAAGAAGGACAATTTCATATCACCTCAGAACAAAGGAGGGAAGAATAAAGATAGATTCCATATTACATATTGTTGAATAGATTTAATAATAGAAAATGAGTTATGATTTCTTTATATATATTGGTGACATGACAATAGTTTTGATTGTCATTTTCATTATTTGATTCTCATATGAAGTTGGCACTTATTTCTATCTATTGTGATAATCAATTTATTAAATTTATGATGGAAATTCATGACACATTAGCTTTAGACATAACTATGTAAATGATTTGATTTTTATTGGAGTAATCTCCATAAATTATATAAGATATGATTTAAATCTTGCATATCCTTTGACGAAAAGTCTAACAAGGGATGTGGTGTTAAAAGTATCAAAGGGGTGGATCTGAAGCCCTATAAATCTTGATCATTAATAGTGGAAACTCAGCTTACACTTGACCATCATATTAAATTTTGAGTTCAACGATGAAAATATGCTATTAGAGTGATAGCAAGTACTTGAGATCTTTCATACATCCCAAAGTTGTATAATACTTGGTAACCATGCGATTAAAAGGGGGAAAGTTGGGAATTAATTATCTCTTAATAGACATGTAAATATATATCTGTCGGAGCATTTAGCATGGTGGTGCTCTTGACGAAATCTACTTATGAGAGAGAGAAGTAAAGCCTCTTCTAAGAGTTTTAGGGCTTAACTTTGAAAACTCTCATGAAAATGATACAAACATAAAGCTATAAATGTGTCCTTTAAAGTGTCATGTAATGGCCTAAGATCTCATACGTAATTCACACACACTTGTTTATATGGGATAATTGGTTCAAAACTTAGTCTACCATATTATTTCAGATAGATGGAACTATGACTTTCATAGGTAAAAGTTCAAATCCTCGAAATATATTGGCTCACAACATGAGATTTCTGAAGTGATAAGAGTTTTGATCGTTTTAAAATGATGGGGATTGTTGGAATATTTTTAAAATGAAGATATATGATTTCCCAGAGGTTACGTCCTTGTAAGATAAGAAGTTTATGTGAAGGGTTGTGTAGGAAATTATCTGTCTAAAGTTATGTCTCCCTACATATCATAAATTAAAGTATAACTCTTCATAAAAAAATCATTTTAGATAACTATTAATTATTTAAGTATGTTGATTTATGAATCAACATATGGGATTCATAAAGCTAACATATGATTTGTGATTTTTTATTGAAGTTGCGTGATTATGACTTTTTAATTAAAGAGGTATATGCCCAAAAAATTGACTTGGGTTATACCAGTCTAAGGCCCACCCTGCAAGCTTACTCGAAGACAATATCCATATGAAGGTCCAACGATTAGACCCCTAGAAGACTCAGGAAGTCACCCACATGCCACATCCCTCCAACGTTGGACTAGACAATTGAGATCCTGATATCCAGTAACTATTGCCCCTAGATCATTGGGAGTCATTATAAAAGGCGGACTAGTGATCAAGGCCATCTGCTAGTTATTTATTTTTCTTCATTACATCCCATTGTGATTCATTCAGAACGCCATTGCAATCACTCGGACCTCTTTCTCCCTCATCTGCTAATACTCTCTATTGTACCTCGGACCAGTTCTATCAATACAAATATTTTTATCTGCCTTATGTTAACGACAGTAGCCATATTTCATCTTCTTTGCACTGTTGATGGCCCACTCTCATTTTATTTTAATTCCTTACTAAAATTTGCACAAACAAAATGTATTATTTTAAAATGTACAACTTCAAGATATCTTTTCATGATATATGAATACCATTTCCATTTGGATAAATAATCTTTACACACAAAAAGATCAAATTTATTGTCCTTTTCTTTAAGTGTATATAGAAATAAAACCAATTTAATTACTTTGTAAAAACATTTGTTGTCTTAACTTGAGTGTTGGGAGTGCAATCCACACTTAAGGTTAAAATTCACCGGTTAACGCGAATTAAGCTTAAAGGAAAATGATACCTACGCTCTAGGGAGTGCAATCTTTCATATTTTCTTCTTGCACATTCCCGCTGATATATTTCAAGTTAAAGAAAATGCAATGAATTTTTTGGATGAAAGATTTGGCACTGTGAAAGTGAGAAGAAATGTCATTTATAATCTTATATTATTAGTCCGTGCTCATCTAATAAAAAGATCGAGAAAGAGGATGAATAATAAAGCACGGAGATCATTTTTTTTTGTAGTCGCAAATATATTTTAAACAGGATAATGTTGAAATATTGGGAATGGCAATATGGGGGATTGGGAGAGGATTGGGGGCAAAGAGTTTGGGGGCGGGGGGGTTGGGGGTTTAATGGGACCCTCTGTGCCCCACCTTTGGTGCATAGCAGCAGCAGGAGCTGTAGTACGATTCCCCTCGTCCTCCCTCCCATTAAATTACCTCACCCGCCCACCAAACCCCCTCGCTCCTCATTCTCAGTTTGGACTCGCATTTCCAGTTCCCTCTTCCCAACACACCCATACAGGATATACTCCCTCCTCCTCATGGCTCTCTCTTCCACCACCCCCACTCTCTGTCTCCTCTTCTTCATCTCTCTCTGCGTCCTCGCTTCTTCCCGCCCCCAGGAGCCCTCCCCCACCCTCAACGTTTCCCCCTCCCACTTCGTCAACTCCGTCTCCCAAGTCCTCCATGTCTTACAGCAGCTAGTCTCCCTCTTGTCCCGCTTCGCTGATTTCTCCGGAGATTCTCGCCTCTCCCATGCCATTTCCGACTGCCTCGATTTGCTCGACCTCTCTTCCGACGACCTCGCCTTCTCCGCATCTGCTTCTCAATCCCCCCAAGGTACTCATTCCTGTCATCCTCCCTATTGCTCCAAATTCCCCTCTTCCTACTCTACTCAACGTACGTAACGAATTCGATTCTTTCAGGCAAGCATAACGGAACAGGAAACCTAAGCTCCGATCTGAGGACATGGCTGAGCGCCGCACTGGCGAATCCGGAGACATGCATGGACGGTTTTGAAGGCACCAACAGCATTGTGAGCGGCCTGATATCCAGTGGGTTGGGACAGGTGAGCTCGTTGGTGCAGGAACTGCTGGCCCAGGTGCACCCTGTTTCGGACCATTCCTCCAACAGCAAGGGGCGGTTTCCCTGGTGGATTAAACCCGGGGACCGCAAGCTCCTGCAGGACAATGGCGTGCCCGTAGACGTGGTGGTGGCTGCGGATGGGACTGGAAATTACACAAAGGTGATGGATGCAGTGCTTGCAGCTCCTGACTACAGCATGAAACGCTATGTCATATTCGTCAAGAGAGGCATGTACACCGAGAACGTGGAGATCAAAAAGAAGAAGTGGAACCTCATGATGATTGGTGACGGAATGGATGCCACCATTATCTCCGGCAACCGTAGTTTCGTCGACGGTTGGACCACCTTCCGCACTGCTACCTTTGGTAATAATATTAACCGCACTTCCCAATAGTCTCCCCACCCCCTTCCTTTACCCTTTTTTCATGCCAATCTTTGTTTATCTTGCCTGGTGTTAATGAGTAAGGCGCCGGCTGATTTTATTAAAAACACGTGTGGCTATCAAGCTGAAAAATTTCTTAGATCTAATCACGTAGGAAAAACACTTGGGCTGTCTGGATATAGCCACGAATCAGTGAGAACTGAAATTTATTCCGGTAATACTGTCTGTGGTGTGGATAGGATCCTGTACACTTCTCTTGCAGTAACATATTATGATGTACTTTGTTTAATTACAAGGAAAAGATGTTTCGAATGAACATTAATGGACATATAAATAGGGAGGGACTTCGGTGGATCAAGTTAAAGAGGCCTGTTCCAGAAGCAGAAGTGAATTGGTTGCGTATATATATAGAGTTTGAGTCTTGAGTGATGAGACTGAGACAGGAAATGGCACGAAATTAGTGCTACCGCCTACCGAAGTGTGAGAGAGGGCCAAACAGGATGAAATGGCCCGAAGCAGGTCCAACATGGAGCAGAAGCTCATAAAAGAATAAAGCAAATAAAGCAATTTCAACTGTAAATATAATGGGACCTGATGGACTACTGAACACGCACAAGAAAATAAATGAGCATGCATGTGGGGGCAATTAAAAACCAATGTGTGTGACCCATTTCCCATTCTGCCATGTGCAGCGGTCAGCGGAAGAGGCTTCATAGCACGAGACATGGCCTTCAGGAACACGGCGGGCCCCGAGAAGCACCAGGCAGTGGCACTGAGATCCGACTCCGACCTCTCCGTCTACTACCGATGTGGCATCTATGGGTACCAGGACAGCCTTTACACCCACACCATGCGCCAATTCTACAGAGAATGCAAGATCACCGGCACAGTCGACTTCATCTTTGGCGACGCCACCGCCGTCTTCCAGAACTGCCAGCTCCTGGCAAAGAAGGGCCTGCCAAGTCAGAAGAACACCATCACGGCTCAGGGACGGAAAGACCCCAACGAGCCCTCAGGTTTCTCGTTCCAGTTCTGCAACGTGTCCGCAGATTCCGACCTGGTGCCCTCCATGAACTCCTCCCATACGTACCTGGGAAGACCGTGGAAGAGCTACTCACGAACGGTGTTCATGCAATCGTACATGAGTGAGGTGCTGAGGCCGGAAGGGTGGTTGGAGTGGAACGGCGACTTCGCCTTGGACACACTGTACTACGCCGAGTACCAGAACTCCGGCGCCGGAGCGGCACTGGAGAAGCGAGTCAAATGGGGAGGCTACAGAGCGCTGAATGATTCGACGCAGGCCACTAACTTCACGGTGTCTCAGTTTATTGAGGGCAATCTTTGGTTACCTTCAACAGGGGTCGCCTACACCGCCGGCTTAGGGGTTTGATTAAGCCATGCAATTTCCTACAGTTTCTTCAATTGCAGTATTGTGCCCTATATTCTTGTGTTCCCACACTCACACTAATAATTATATTACGTATATATATTATTATTTGGGGCCAATCATGCATCATTGCACCGCCGTAATCATATATTTGCATTGCTGCCTTGTCGAGATGAAAGTGTATATCTCTTGATAACATTCGTGATCAAGGCTTTAGTGCATCATCTTCAGTTTCTTAATTTTTTTTAATCTAAATTCTCTACCATAAAAATAGGAGATAACAAACTTCATAATAACCTATACTAGTAACTATCAATCGCATATAATATTTATAATATTTGTAACGTAGGGTAGGTGTTTTGGCTTTCCTTTGTTATTAAAAAATCAATAGATTAAGATGTGTTTGCACTAAAGAGAATAAGTTTCATGATTTAAGGGGGGAAATGGCACGTATGACAAGAAAAAGAGGGAAGGATGCAATGTGACGCGTGTAGTGTTTGGATGGCGTATTTAGAGAGACTGTCACATCAACCCCGACGGGTTAGATCAGCTGGCTGGGGCTGTTCTAGTTTAACCACGGGTCTCGAGTTCGAGGCTTGGGAATGCAGCACCCTAGGGGCCAGGGGCGCTAACCTTAATGGTTCCTGTCATGCCTCGATCCGGATTAGTCCGGGGCCATTGTAACGCCTTAAAGGTGGCCTGCCCTAGGATACCGGAGGAGAAATCAAAAAAAAAAGAGACTGCCACATCCACATGTTAAAAATAAGAGTGGCATGGATGTTTACAAAAGTTGTCTGCTCGTGATCATATAATATACCTTTTTAATATGATTTATAATCTAGAAGGTAAGTATGTAAAAAAAATTTCATATTATGTTATGTTCAAAGTAATGTGATGACAAATAGGCCTAATTTTGCATTCCGTCTATGGTAAAAGGAAAACATTGGATGCGGTTCACACAATTGAAAAAGGTACTTCATTTAGATTTTGGAAAGCACCTTGTGCACCAGATGTGGAAGTGTCCAATGTCAAAAATCTCTTGGCTCTTTACTGGGGTATTATGATCGTGTCTTGGACAGTTTGACCTTTGCCCTTGGACGAATGGTGCATAATGTCAAATGTTCCAGTGTTTGATATGAAAATATTTAGGTCAATATAAGAAGAGATTTCAAAACAGGCCTTACATTCTGTTTTCAAATATAAAGTTTGAATGTTGAGTAGAGGGAGGCCTGACGGGGACCCAGAAGCAAACAAGAGGAGAATATGAGTTTGAAGGGAAAGGGAAAGAAATGGAGTATGAGGGTCATATACCATGAACAACAAAGTAGAAATGGCCATAATAATTGGCAAAAAAAAAAAAAAGAAATGGCCATAATAATTAGTAGAAGCGAAAAGTATTGCATGGTATGATGCTTCAGCGTCACCCGCCATTAGAAAGCATGGGCCCTCTCATGACTTTATGTTACGTGAAACTTGTATTGACCAACCTACCACACCCATTCCACGTAATTAATTTTAAGGGTAAATGTTTAAAATTACCTTTTATCTTTTGTTTAAAGAGCTGTTAGAACTATAAACAAAAGATAATTATAAAAATTCCCTCAATAATTCAAAAACGTAACTAAAATCCCATGACCGTTAATTTTTCTGAACGTCCGTTAAGTTATGCTGAGTGTTTCACTTAGGTGGAACTAGACAACTGATGTGGCATGTGAGAGAATATCACCATTGTCATCCCCTTCCATTGTGCCCTCCTCTTTCTGTGAAAAACATAAATCAACCCAAAAAGCTCGAAAAATCATATACATCTTAAGCATCCTTACTAAGAAATAGCATATCACAAGTAGGAGTAGGGAGATTTTTAGATTATGGAAATCATCATCAATGACCACTGTCAGTTAGAATAATTTCATGACAAAAAAAAAATTTACTTTTCTTCGGTGTCGTCACTGAACTCAACGGAAAAGTTCAAAACAAATTTAAGAAGTTATCACTGAGCTCCATTCCTAACCTCACATCGGCATTGATGTGATTTTTATTGGAGGTGACCTAGTTTTCTGTTGGAGATTTCTAAGGTTTTCAAAGTCACAAACGAGGAGGACAAGAAGCCCACCAATTAGGGTGCGCATATCAATGTTAAGGTCAAGGGACAGGATGGGATAAAGTTTTCTTCAAGATTAAGAGAAGCACTCAATTGAAAAACCTTGTGAATGCTTTTTGAGTTGACCAGACTCTAGATGAGCTGGAAATGGAGGATGGAGATGAAAATCCAAATTTAATACCTTTAAGGAGTTCAAATGTCATAGAAGATAAAATAATACCCGTGACTTCAAATTTAAATATGCTGTTGATAACTATAAATCTTCTTCATCGGAGGAGAGAAGAGAGAGGGAGTGACGCTCATCATCAGGAGTGTGAAGAAGACCTTCATGTACGGTCTCATCTCTCAAATCTTCCCGTATGCCATCAACTTCCTAATCCAGAAGTTTCTACAAGCTCAAAGCATATTGGCCCCAAGTACGTATATATCGTCGACGATGCTAGTGATTCATCTCATGTTGAGTTGGGTGTTTGTTTACAAAATGGGGCTTCAATTATTGGGAGCATCTTTGGTTCTGAGCTTGTCATGGTGGATCATGATGAAAGGTTAGTTTTATGTATATTGTAAAGAGCGACAAGTATAAGAAGACAAGGCAAGGTTTCACGTTGCAAGCCTTCTCAGAGCTGTAGAAGTTCTTCAAGTTGTCGATCTTGGATTATTGTTTTCTTTTTCAATTTGAGTTGAAAAATTTTTCTTTTAATTTTTTTTACCTACCAGCAAAGGTGCCAAATCAGCTTAAAATGGCATGAGTTGTTTGCTTGTGAGTGGTTAGACCACTGATGATGTGGCCTTATAGGTTTTGATCTAATATTTTAAGCTCATGATCAACGTCATTGAAATTGACAGTCATAGCATTTTAACTACATTTTTGAATGATTGAGAGCATTTTTACAACCATTTTTTATTTATGGTTCTGACAGCTTTTATCGTAAAAAATAAATAGTAGTTTTAAATCTTTACCCTAATTTTAATTAAAATTACTTTCTCAACCCCTCTTTTTGGATGGATATTCACGGTCAAAAGATTACAATACTAAGCTACAATTTGTTCTCCAAGGGGAGAAGCTGAAATTCGAGGGAAAAGAGAGAGAGAGAGTTCATCATTCAAAACAAACAGATCAAATGATGGAATTGTTTGAGCCAAAAAGTTTTATCTTGCTGACACTGTAATTTCAAACACATGATGGGAACTGTATAATTGATGAATTTCTGCCGTGTTAAATACCCGAACATGAACCACTCTTCTTTCCTTGATCGTGGGTTTCCTGATCTTAGAAAATTGACGAAGAAGTGAGCGAACCAGCGAAGTAATCAAGCGTAATTAACGATCATCAGAAGGATAGATTTCAGAGAAGAAGAGAAACTGAAAGATATGAACCTGCAAGCAAGTAAAAGCAGTGAATACCATATCTTCCACCCAAATTGTCGATTCATAGCAGAGAAGATTCCAGTTGGCAACAGGCTGAACATTCCACAAGAGCAGCACGGCGCCAACGAACTGAGCAACGGAGGTGGACCGGAGACGCGACCATCGCTTCCGGTATTAGCTTCCTCTTTTTCGGGTTCGCCTCATTACTTTCTCAACACTTGAGAATGAGGGGGAAAGCAAGTTTTTACGGACATCCTATCGTCCCTCTTAAATTGTTAGTTGCACGATGGCTTCTTTGTGGCTGAGGTTCGATGAGGATGATTTTAGATGTTGGAGGCGTGCATCACACGGCAATCACACTATTTTGGAGTAGAATCAGAGTCCGTCGCAAGAGGGGAGAAGGATTTTAAAGTTGGCTGGAAACACTAACCATTTTACTTGAATTGGAAAACCTGCAACGCCTCTTTCCATTTCCAGACTATCAGATGCATTGGGAAAGTAATTGGGTTGAGAGATGTGATCACAATCTGCTACGGAAGTAGCATTCCAAGACCATAAACAACTCTCTGTCACGAGCAGTAGATTCAAAGGACCATCGCGTTTGCCTCTAACAAGAACTAATATATTTTCAAACCATAAGGACTTACTGTGTATGGTTATGAAATTTTAGAGATTTGATTGATAAAAATGACTAAATTGATAATAGAGGCAAACTTAAGGGTGCCAATTTGGCATATCTTTTCATCAACACACACAATCTCTGGTTTGTCATGACCATACTGATGAACGAATTTGCAGGCCAGCCCACGAAACATCTCAAACATTGCATCATCCAACTCACTATTGATGCTCCCCGGAACCAGGTACCTATGTTTCTCTTCCAATCGCCCTTTTCCTTCATCCAATTAATTCGCCTATATTAATTTATCTTCAAATGCTTTCCCAAAATATTTCTTTTCTCTGAGTTCACTCATTAAACATAATCAATGTACTCTTAAAAAATAGGAGTAAGCAGACGAATTATAAGCCTACCTCCATTATTCATAGTTCTCAAAACCCTCAATAGAAACTATATGCTAAATGGTACTCTCACAGTATCGTATTAGGTTTGGATCCAGAACTCAGGCATTTCGGATAATCGAGATGCATTTTGATGAATTATGCGCGAGAGGCTGAGGCAAAAGCGTTCCAAGACCAAGAGAAGGGAAATTACCACATTGGAAAAGATGGAATACATTATTTTACAACCGACAAGGAAAAAATATTACAAATAATAGGCTGTACATTTACCATTTCAAGGGATAACGTCTTCCATTCCCTTTCTAATAAAAGGATCTCCGGGAATTGGAGGAGCCCTCGCAAACTAGGGACAAAGAAGCAAAAATTGAGAGACAACAAAATACAGTGAGGTATAGGAGAAGAAAGACAGTATCATGAATGTTCATCGCAGATGTCAGATTGGGAGCCACTAGGGTGTAACACCGGAGGAGACCACTGATCAGGCACCATAAGAAAATATGCACTCATAGCTTTCCTGAACCGTTTCTTGTACTGTTGAGGTGATATTACGGTTGGAGCAGTGTTCTTGGGCCCACCAAGAATGCCAGATGTCTTCACCCAAGTTTCAAGGTGCTTATCCCATGTATATTGCCTCATAAAATCAATTATTCCCAAAACCAGCTCATGTTTTTCCTCATCCACACCAACCAGCAACGAATAGTCCATCACATAAATCGACTGGACCAAAATTAGCGGTGTTATCTCAACAAGAAATGAAAACATAAAACATGAGCAAATTACGTATGGAATCAAGAAGCGCGGTAAGATTCAACTCACAGCAAGAAATGAAGTATCATTCCACACAGCCCTCTCAAGCAATCGCTTTGCCTTGTTCCCGACAAATATTGGAGAAGTAGGCATTGCTTCAATAAGATTCTGATCCAGGAGAACTTTATTACTCCCACTTGTATCTGGGTTATAACGTGATCGAGATGACCCTTTGAGATCATAGAGCAGTCTGATGTTACGCCTAAAGAGAAGATTTTCCATTACCAACACGTCCATCTTTGTTTCCTTCCCTCCTTTGAGGTGCTTTGACGCCACCTTCAAATTATTAGTCACAGTGAGAACGAAAATGTCATAGGTTGCACCAGGAAAATAAAGTGGTTATTCATAAGCAAGATATTGTTATTTGATAACTGATATGTCAGCATATTATACACACACATACACGCATATAGAGAAGCGCGTATCAGCAGTGTTTATCATTGCATTAAAAGAGGAAGAGGGGCCTAAGTCCAACTTTTGATTCCAAATAGGTAATATAACATCTAAGCTTATTGGCAAGAGAAAGTGGAGGCAGGCCATCACTTAAACAGGCATTCCATCACTAGGAATGTGACATACAAAAAGTGGGTCTTTTGGAATTTACGTTAAGTACCTGATAAATGCCCAAGATCTTAGCTAGACATGTAGGGCTTCCTGAGCTGATTGATTCGGACAAATATTTAAAATACGCTGGTGCAAACTTGATGAATGATTCAAGCTCTGTCTTTGTAACTTGTTTGATTATAAATCTATCGTCCAAAGTTTTAGCAAAGAAAACATTGCTCTTTCCTCCCTGGGCCCCCCACTTCTTACAACGACTAAGAGATCGCACAAAATCTAACTCTGAAGGACAACAAATCCTTCTAAGAGCTTCAAATCTCTTTGCAAAGTAGCAAGTCACAGTATACTTGACCTTTCCAAGGGAGCTATCATCTGTAAAAGAAACCCTTGCATGCAAATCCTTTGTGTCCAAGTGTGGATCCCCAGCCTGAGAACTTCGAGAAACAGAGGACGAAGAGATGCTCTCATCAGAAGAGCCAAAACTTCTGTATGTATTAGTAATTGTCTCATCAAAGGAGCTAAGAGAAAGTAGACTTGTGGAATCAAAAAGTGGGAATGAAACTGAACAATCTCCACTGTCTTTAGCCCTTTCAGATTCTGCCATCTGCACATGATAATCTGATGACATAAGCACATATGCTATTGCACTAGTGGGCTCATCATCGTAGATAGGCACTATGACATCATTAATACCAGCAGGCAGAAGCAGTCTGGCACCAGTCTGGCGCTCCAATTCTCGAAATGATAAAATGTAGATAGGGTTGTACTCACCAAGTTTTTGAGTACTCAAGGAAGTAGTTTTATTGAATGAGCTAAATTTGTTTGGAAAAGGCATCCCACTCCATCTTGTATCAAGGCCTTTGAGAAGCAATTTAGAGTCATGCTTACTTCCCGTCTCATCCACACCCATATTACCAGTACAACTATTAAAATTTGATTTTGCTGCAACTAAATCTCCCAGAGGTGGAGGATCTGTTACAGATGAATCTGGAGACCCAAAGTTATTTTCTTTTAATGAAAAATTTGTCGGGTGACTTTCACCAGTCCAGGCTGCATCAAGGGTATCCGATAAATTGGCCATAACAGGAGACTCCCCCTCTGACTGAGCCCCTTGAACAGCTCCTCCAAGCTCTAGAGATTCATATTTATCACATGTATTTGCACCATCTGAAAGAGAAAGGTCAACCTTTCCATGACTTGTGTTAATATCCTTGTCTTCACATTTGTATACTTCGCCAGGTTGGCTAAGGTCAGTGCTTCCTTGAGTAAGACTTCCATCAGGATTTGCTTCCAAAGGAAAGGAATCACAACTGCCATGGCTTCTTCCTGGCCTGGAGGTCACATTCACCTCAACAACCTTCCCCCTGGAGCCAATTGGCTTCTCCTTGACATTTGGAAGTGAATTCCTTGATTCTTCTTTAAGAATAATTTTACTTTTATTGGAGGCATATATCAGGCGTTGGTCCCAGACATGAGAATGAATCATGATTTGCCTGCGCAATTTATTGAGCTCTAGAATATCAACCCCAGCACAGCCAAATTTGACCTCTCTATTCAGCACCTTTCGTAGCAATTCCTACACATAAACCGAAAAATAATGTACTACCACCTGAAGCAAAGTCAAACAGCAAAAATTACAGTGACCCTAATATTATTATACATTATCCTGGGAAGTGAGTAGAGGACCAAATGTTCAAGAGAGGGCTCAAATGTGATTGAGATTTTTATTTGTACTCATTATATGGGCACATTGCTTTCATTGTTTCTTATAAAGGGGAAGGCTAAGAAGAGAGGCATTAGAGGAAGAAATCAATTCCAAGTAACCTACCCCAAATTCTTCTTTCTCTTTCTGCAGCATCCATTCAAGTTCAGAAATTAGGTGCCTAAAATCAGATGCTTTATTTCCTCCCTCCTGCAGCAAAAGACCTGCAAACTTATCTGACATTTGATTTAGAGCTTTGCCAACTTCGGCAAAGAGCATGTTAGCCCTGTTGTGCACCTGATCGATAAGATCCATATTCAGGTAAATACTAAAGCAATCAAAACTCGACAGTATATCTCAACTAAGATCAGTTAAAAACCTCTTCTTCTTCTTTCAGCAGCCAATCCTGATTATTGTAGTTGAATTCAAGTTTAGGTGGTGGGAGATAAACAGAATGAAGGTCAATTGAAGCATAATGGAAACAGGCAACCATCTCCCCAAAACTGCATGTAAAAAATAATTATTATAATATTTCTGCAGATGCAGACCATGACAGCCTTTTTCTTGGCTAGCACACATTGGAAGAGATAAAAAATTATTAAGTATGAATTCGACTGTTGAGTATTATCCTCTACTATCATCTTACTTTATGGCATCACTACTAACTTGCTACAATGCTGTTTGTTTCCACCTACACAGGATATCACAACCTAAAAAGCATCACATCATTGCACAAATGTTGTTCAAAAGGGGAGAGTGTGGAAAGATATTAGCTCTTTTATATGCACAATATAAAATCTTAAACATTAGCATGGAGGTTAGTAGGTCAATTGAACTGTTAAAAAAAAAAATTTAAAATTAAAAAAAAAAAATCAATCTGAACTGTTTTTAGTTCCAGGTATCACACAATTTATATAAGCGTGGAAGTAGTAGGTCAAATGGTGTGATTATCAAATCAAGCTTTATGATGTATCTGGACTTGTCAGACAAATAAATTACTGCTTTGTAACAGAAAAGCACCAGTGCTATATTCACGCCATGTTCAGTCTACCTTCATTTCATTATGGATTTGTTTTTTTTTGCCAGTTATTTCATTATGGTCCTCCCTATTACATGTTCACTATAAATTCAATACAAGAGGAACAAAGCATACCCATAGAATCGTAAACAGTCTCTGTGGAGAGAATGGCCACAACTTGCAACCCTGCTAGCCGCTGCATGATTTGAAAAGCTTAGCTCCAAAAATTTACCAAAAGATAGGCCCCAGGCAGCATCAGACATTACTATTCTCCGAGTGGCTGGAGGAAAACCATTTACACGAGGACACTTCAGGCACCGGTGCCACATCCAGATCTTACCTTCTCGTTCCCCTGGTAAAACCTTAGGCAACTTCTTAACAGAAATTGTGAGACTCCCTTGCCGGTGAGTGTAACAATGAACATGAGCTTCTGATGGCATCTCACATGAGTGGCAGCGGTAACTCTGGTGAGGAAAAGTCAATCTTGTTTGAGTTTAGAGTTCATGAAATTGTCGTTGTCCATTGGGGATAAAATCAACTAAATAAAACCACAATTATCAAGGGAACAATAGGTACCTGATCAAATAGTTGATCTCGCAAAAATCGTCCCAAGGGCTTATCAGAACTTCCATAATATTTAATTCGTACAAGGTGGGATCTTTCACAAACAGTTCCTTTCCAGACACAGCGTGTTGATAAGAAAACCAAAATACTTTGATGATCTGAAGTTGAAGGTGAAAAATCTTCTTTTGAATTTATGATGTCATCCTGAATATTATGATCGTGTTTTACATAATGTGGCTCAAGGCATTCTCGATGAGTTGCAGACAACACAGTGTCACTGGTACTACCAACTTGGCCTGAAGGCTTCAAGAAGTAGAAAGAATCAGAAATGAGATCATTATTCAACACGGACTGCCTTCGCACATCTCGTGTGCATTGAGAAAATTCCTTAGGACTTTTTTTATCGTCCTCCTTATAATCATTATTTGGGAGGAAATTTTTGTTGGAGGAAGATGCCGTATCCTGTCCGAATGGAATGGCATCTCCAGAGAGTGCTTGTATGTGGGTCAAGCTACCAATGAATGATTCATCAATGGAGTCAATGCAACAAGATGAGTTTCTTTCTTTCTTGTGGCAATCATTAGATATTAGTGATTCTTTAATAGGCTCAGTTAATTGATGCTCTTGAGCACCCACAGCTGAAAATCCAGGAACAGTGGAAATAGACCTCTCAACACTAGATGGTTTATCAGGTAGTGCAACAGTAATGGGAGATCTCAAGGGAAGTTCTGGAAGTGAAGCACCTTCATCGGCCAGAAACGATGTTTCCAGAGCCAGGTGATAGGCTGCAAAAACTCCATATTGCACCACATGTTTTACCTTCTTCAACTCATCTCCATTGGCACCCTTAAGCAAGATCTTGAAAAATAAAACAGATAGATAAATGATGAAAAGATTTTTTTTTTTTTAAAAAAAGCAATAGATCAATTTCAAATCTGTTTACAAATGATTTTTTTGAAACTGATGATGTTGAATTGGAAGTGGGAATATAAAATAGAAATTATAGCAAACATAAATATTGCAATTTCAAGTGACAAGACAATTGACTAGAATGGAAGAACTGAATTGAAGGTAAAAGCCCTCCTACAGACCCATGGATAGACTAAAGACCTCAGACCATAAACATGCGTACCTAATGACACTGCTTTTGAAGTTCCAAAACATGCAAGTTTATAGGACTTACAGTGCAACCCAAAGGCCTTGGGCAACCCTCAAAGAACATCAGCGTTTTCGTCAATTTCTTCCCACCATGCCCAGCACTGCCATGCTCCTCAAAATATTTGTTCACATGAAATGTTTCACAAGTCCCCAGCTTTTGGGGGTTCATATGATCAATTGAAGGGATGATTTGTGCACCAGTACATCGGGCAATACGTTCTAAAAGTGGCCTCTTAACATTCAGAACAAGTGAGATGTCTTTAGCAAGAAGGTATTCTTGAGCATACCTAGACACTGATTTCTCAACCAAGAGAACATTGGGGTAGTGAGAACCAATCTTTGCAACTGCCATCTTCAAATGGTCCATCTCCTACAAAAGAGTGAAAGATAATAAAATTGAGAAGTATTATAAGGGCAATAAAAAATGTGGAAAAATGGTTCAGCTGTATCCACTAATCACAACACACGCTTCAGGTATAACAATCAAATTAAGAGTTGGTTTGCATGGAATGCAAGAGAAACCTGCTGCAACAAAGTATCAACACTAGATAACTGGTTAGAAACACGCTGATACTCCAATGCACCTCCAAGTATTAAGAAACGTGGTTTATCGCATTTTGATGTCATTCGCCGATGAGCGACATTCTTCTTACAAACAACTCCTTTAACCACCTTGCTGTAAGAAGCAAACTAGAATATCAGAAGTATACAGATATAGATGGCATAAAGAATGAATTTATAAAGCCTTCCCCAAGAGACGCGTAAATAGCTGTGCCAAATAATTGAATTCATCAGCCTACTCTGCCAAGCTGAATCTTTTATTATCAAGAAAACAGACACTTCCCCCAACAAGCACTATGAAATCACAGACAGTAGAAAAAATATGTATATAATCAAACATTCACACTGCACAACCAACCAAGAAGCACTGAGCTCATTTCCAGCAGAATTAATACCAAAACAGAAAGGAGAAGAAAGATTAGAAGGGGATATTAATTTATCAAAAGTCCTTCAACACAATAGAAACTCAAATATTTTGGATATAAAAGCTCAGTAGTGGATGGTATAAAACAGTTATAATAAAACTTCACAAAGTTCTTAGTGATATGCCTACAAACAGTTATGTAGTATTAAAAATGCCAATTCTTTTTGTGCAGGTAATTGTTATCATCAAGGTAATTCACACACTAGTTGTTATATCTCAAGAATTGAAAGAAAATCGATACTACCTCCAGTCATAAATATAAGATCTAGTAGGTAGGAATAAATTTCAATATAAGTGCACAATTTGACCCTCAAAAAGATAAGATAAATATATTTAATTTGTCTGAAGTCAAAATAAAAATTTTGTATCAAATAGTATTTTGTTGGAATAAATTTATGTACTTGAAAGTTGATTAACCACCACACAATACAAGTGACTCAAATTTCAGATAACAGATAATGCAACTAAAATGAAATGATTTATATCAAATGTGACAAATGCAAAGCAAATTGAAGACCACAAGTGGTATCATGCAAATTTCATTAGATAAACCAGATAAATACACCATTCTTGAAGAACCCAACACACTCGAACGAGTCAAATTAAATGTGCAAGGCAACTAAAAGGGCAGTCGAAGCATGTCCACCACCAAAGATTCTAGATGCACATGATAGCTTAAAATGAAGGGTTAAGGTGCAAAAATACCCATGAACTTTTACCAAAAGTGCATCCAATACTATATTTTTAGCAGGTGCAAAAATACCCATAAACATTCAAAATGGAAGCACTTTTGGTAATAATTCATAGGCCTTTTTGCACCTTTACCCTAAAATGAAACATGAATACAAGGTATTAGAGAGAGGGGGGGGGAAACGCTTTAGCAACACCTAGAGTAACATAACAGTTCTGTATTAAAAAAAAAAAAAGAATTATATAACAGTTCTGTAACTTCTTATTTGGGTCGAAGGTCCAGTAACATTACCTTTCACTCCGACGCCCACAAGCTATGCATTTGACCTTTACATATCCACCAGGGTCCATACCTCCACCCTTGCTCATATCAGGTTTCAAAAGGGTGGCAGCTTCCCAGGACAATGCGGTAATTATATCCAGCCAACTCTCTTTTTTATCTTCATCACAAACAGCTAAACTCTCAACCTGCAAAAGTTGAGCTACCAAAGCTCTAAAATGCCCTTCCACTACATTCTTCATGGCCTTTCGGTGCTCCTCACTTGTTTTGTCCCTGCCACGGTGTTCACCAGAACCAAAGCTGGTGGAGGATCGAAGATATCCCCACTCTCCTGCGGCACCCTCATCATCATCTTCATCATCAAAGAGAACAGCTTCTCTTTCATCCTCTTTATCTTCTGGCTCGGGAGGGAGCCACAGTAGTCCATTATTCTCAAAATCCACAGGTTCAGAATTAGCGCCTTCCTCAACGTAATGAGATGTGACACATCTGTCACCATGATCATTCTCATCAGCTTCTTTGACAGGCGCTTGAATTCCATCTACACCTTCTAGATCAAGATTCTGAGCAGGCATTAAAGAACTCAAACTTTGTGTGTCAGTGTTATCTCTGTAATGATGCATTTCAAGTGGTCCATAGACATGGTCAATCCCATGAATGTTAACAGGATCATCATAGTCATTAACATGAGAAAAATGCCTTGATTCTGCATCAGAGTGATAGCCACCATAGTCATCATCCTCATCATCGCTCCTGCTGGTTCATAAGAACAAACATAAAATAACATTAAAAACAAAGTTAATAAAGCATCTGATCAAAAGATTTAGCCACCATAGTTTGAAGTACAATATAGTTATACCATCTGAAAGTTAATGAACCAGAAGGATACAAGTGGTACTAATAACATAAAGAGTAAAAACAGAAGCCTTAAGTCTCAGTATATAAGTACTCTAGATCATTTCCTATTTCCTTCTTTTATTTACTTAATGCTGATGAGCACGTCAGAATATAAAATGCAAGCACAAGAAACAAAGACTGCATATTTAGGGAAATGAAACATCACTTTCAACCAACTACATACACCATCAAAGCAAGAAGTACCTGTTGAAGCAATAGCCATACTGATTAGACGCCAAATTCCCCACAGTACTGCCAGGATTCATGCTCTTCCCAGAAGTTTGGTTTTCTTGGTCATCTGCTATTAGATCCATTTGAGAAGATTGATGAGGACTATAAGGCACACGCTGATAAGGACCAGTTGCGTAAGGAACTGAACCGGCAGTGCTGCTGCTGTGACAGGTGCAACTGGACTTGGTGCTAGCTAAGCTTGTTGCAGATGGTGATGGGCTGAGACAAGGGGTTGGTGAAGGAGTTCCATTATCAACAGTGGCTTCCCCCCGTTCCCACTGCTTAAAGCAATAGTTACAGACTCTAATCCTCTCCCAATCTTCACGGCCAGTCTTTGGCTCATCTGAAGGTGCAGGAATAAAATTAGCAGTACATTTTGCACAGAAAACTCTTCCACAGATTCGGCAATGATGCCTACGGTTGAATATTGTGAACTGGGAATCACACTCATAGCATACCCTACAGCTCTGGTCGGGCATCCAGAAGTCCCTAGATACATTTGGTGGCTCAGCCCTCCGTGGGATCCAGGATCTAACTACTTCAACAAGCTCAGATATTTTTTTGTCAGGGGTGCCCATTGAATCTGATTCATCCCGAGTCCATTCATCATGAGTTATTCATCACACATTCGTTTGGAAACTCCATATATCTCAAGCCAAGAAGCTGTTTATATGCAGATGAACCAATAAAAATTACACTACACTACTATAGAAATTCAAAAGCAAGGGAAACCACCACCTGATACTAAATGGGTTGCAACCCTAAAAATTAACGAAAGAATAATCTCTTCATAGATGTCAATAAGCTTCACGTAGAACCAGACCCAAACTAAAGCTGAATTAACAGTAGCATCGATATAACTATATCCCACTTTAGTAGCTCAAAATCTAACGTTCATGAAGAAAATTGTGAAGGCAATAGAAATATAACGATTAAAGTCATTGAAGTATTGTTTCTATTGCGGTTTTATAGACAAGCAGTGACTCCAGAATGAGTAGCCACAACAGCACCACTTCAAACTAGGAAGCTAGAAATAGCTAGGAAACCTGGCGAGTGATTTTGTGGATTATTCAAATCCCCAAACTTCCTAAATTCATCAAACTCAATATTAAAGCACGTGAAATTAAAATGAACAAACAATATTTGTTCGAATACCTGTCTTCCAATCACTACAATTACAGCAAAGGGCTATTGAAGATGTAATATAGGACCAGGGGCCAGAGGCCACCGGCCCACCGCCACGGAAAAACCTCCACTCAGTTCAGATGATCCCCAAAATGTGTGCTGTTAATGAGCTGAATGCCTTTAACTTCTAACAAACTCGGAAAGAGAATTCCAATTCTCCTTTGATATCAGATGCCAGAAAAGATCCCATAAACCATAGAAGCACATAGCCATCATCCGAAGCTCGTCGTCTAATTCCCCTTCACCAAATTAACCGTAAGCTCGAAGCATGCGTGACAGGAAAAGTACTTTAAAACGTAAACAGTCAATTCCAATTCTCAAATCGCAAGTATACACAACTGCAATCAGATCTCCCACCTCCTCTTCACCTTCACTTCAACAATAACAAGAGTACAGTAATTTTGAATGATGAAACACAGAGTGTGTCCGTATAAAAGAAAATCTCCAGCTGCTTGGCGCCACACCTTATCACGTGATTATCCGACACTGTCTACCTCATGTTATATTATTTTTATTTTTTATTCGCCGAAAAAACTATTTATGTTTGGGAGGATTATGGTTAAAGACTAAAATAATAATTCATAAGTATAGATCTTATGCTGGATCAAGATTAATGTAATAACTGAAATGTCGATGAGATAGATAATTGACCTATTTAATAGTTATATATGGATGTGAGTTTATAGAAATCTTGTTCTAAAAAAAAAAATTATATGGAACCATAAATTTTTGTCTTAATACTAAATTTTATTTGTATGATTATTAGATTCCATATATATAATTATATCATAGGCGTAATGATTTCTCTCGTGAACATTTCAATTATGACACATTATAATCTTTCTTGGAGGAAAAAAAATTGATCTGCATAATAATTTCAAAAAAAATAATGTCCTCACTGAAGTATTCCAAATTCCATTACTCCGGTTCCCTTTATATCTTGTTGCATATTTAGTTTGTGGGAGAGACAAAATGCGGGGAAAAGTCCATGGCACGCATCGAGTGCACCTGTAAATGGACTAACTCTACGGTTTTCAGTTTTCACCATCACATGTGGGCTTCTGTGATTACCATTAACATCAAAATGGTTTTATTATTGTCCTTATAATAACGGTTATCTTTTTCCTCTTCTTATCACGAGAAAATAACCTGCCTTCACTGAAATCGCATGCCATCATAAATGTTAGTTGCGAATTCTCATTTCAGATGGGGGGAGAAGGGGGAAAAAGTGAAGCATGAAAAAAAATCATACTTTTGTTAAGCACCACGACTACACACAACAATAGTATTCTTTAAAACAGAATGGAATGAAATATGAATCATCATTTTAAATTTTTTTAAAAGAAAAGATGAAAGAGACCAAATAATTGGACATAGTTTTTCAAGGTGATATGGGTGCATTAATTTTACGTGGAAGCAAAAGAGATGGCCCCATTCAGGATCGAGGGAGGAAAAAGGTAATGGAAGACTGGTAAGCACCTAGCGCCCATAAACCAGGTCACGCAACCGCTTTGTAGTTTGTCCATAATCACCCATCCGGAACCTCCCCGTGACTTGAAAGCTATCATTGCCCGTGCCCCGTAACAAATTGAATGCCACAGGACAAATAAGTTAATAAACCTCAGTATTTGTTGGCAAAATAAATAAATAAATAAACCTCAGTATTTATAATATGACAACTTAACCACGGCATGAGTTGGACTAAGTATGACACAAGTCCAAATATCAAAACTTCCTAACCGGGGACAAACTTAAAAGGGCGGTATAGATAGATTATTACTGTGTTGATTGTTCCTCTAAGAATCAGAAGGTAAAAAGACTGCAAACAGTTGCATCATCAACATAAACCCGACCTGTCATTCTTCATCGGTGTTTGAGTTATCTGCCCCTTGACCACGTTTATCGCCAGTGCCATTTGCAGTTCCGTGCTTTTTTTTTGTGTCTTGATCATCTTCTTCATCTTCACTGTACTCACTCTCATAATCATCATCATATTCTCCATCCTGGTCCTCCTCATCCTCCTCAATCCCATCCTCCACAGTAGGCCCTTCATCCGCTACAGCCACACCCCTGGTGCCTGCCCGAGTTCGTTTCAAAATTTTAAGCTTTATATTTGTCCTTCTGTCACAACCCAACCAAGAGTCGCACATACAATAACAAGTTAAACCATAGTTGCCCTCTGATGGGGCCTGGAACTTGCCCATAACCAATCTAGATCCTCCCTTCACCTTCTCAATAGCTTCTGAAACCGCCCTACTGGTCTCCTTCACATTTGCTCCGGAACCCTCCATTGCTTCCTCAATTGCCTTGGATGCAGCAGTAATAGCTGCAGCTTCATCCATAAAACTCACCCTCTGTGAAAACCACACATTATTTGAGACAGAATCTGCAAGCAAAAACCAGAAGTTTTCCTCCTTGAGGAATGGGTAGTGGGGAGCATGTGGGAGAGCACCAATCAGACCATTACCCCGCTTAATATTTACCCAAGCATGGATTGTAACAATGTCACCCTCTTGTATACCCTCTTCGCCTTCAGTCTCACAAGTTACCCCGATAGTTAAGTTAGGCATCATGTCCAGCACCACCTCAATGTCTTGTACTTCAGCACACGATAACCCAGCTGACTGAATAAGCAGGTCAGCTCGCTCCTGTGAGTTCATGTCTCGAAGTTCTTGAAATGTTCTCACCTTCTGCAAATCAGAAAGGAAAATATTTAGGACAAGATTATTGGAAATTCAAAAAGTACAGTAGTTACTCTTCAATAATTCTACTCATCCGGTAGAATTAGAAATTTAATGAAGTTGTATCCCCTTACTCCAGAACAAAAGACAATTCTGTTAATCCCTCTTTGTTTCTTTCCCCTTTTTTCGGGAGGAGGGGATATTCCTGTAATTTCATGAGATTGATCACTACTCAACAACTAAAACCCTATCCAATATTGATAAGAGCTAGCCAAACCCATGTAAATAATTTACACTTTCCACTCAGGAAATTTGGCAGAATTTGAATGTCATTGAATATGAGTAATAATTGTCGGCAATCTGCAATTGCGATTGGCTGAAAAGGCATGCAGATTATATTGACTTACCTTGCGGGCTACCTTCTTAATAACAGTCTCACTTATATGTGGCAGCTGCAAGAATGGTGCCACACCTTCAGGGAATCCACCAGTAGCCTTTCTCGCGCCGAGGGGAACAGCCTGTATAAGAGATCATAAGGCAAGAAAAATTTGTTTAAATGGCGTTTTAAATATACAAAGGAGAAAATAATAATAATCGGGGCTATCAACATGGAAATGATACATCAAACAAGGGGGGAAGAAAAAGCTTAAACAAAAACAAGAATGAGCCCAATTTTATTCCATATATTACAAGTTTAAACCACCAAAACTTCATAACTACGGTCTTCTAACAACGTATCAATACCCACAAACTTCTCTCAAGAAAAACCAGAAAGCTTCCCGTTGCCTTCTCTCTAAAAGAGAAGCCATTTCACCAGTAGGCATCAGCACAAGTGAGTCCAAAGTTGAGTTCAGTAATCCAAGATCCACAAAAGAATAACCCAACACAATAAGCCACAGTGAGACTAATCTGTGTCGGGGCTAGCAGAAAAAAATACTGGCATTATAGTAATTATGCTTAGCTTGAACTCAGATTTATCACCTGAATAATACTTTGTGAAAGCTCAACAACACCAATTGCAGGCCTCAGCCATCCATGCCCCTGAGTGTTGCGTGGTATAACTGCCATCTTTTACAGAAAGTAGAATGTAGTGTTAAATTGAAAGATCAAAGTTCACAAGTATGAATAAACTAACAGCAACAAATCGTCATCACATCCTTCATATAAGAATGGCTGCAGGCAATCAAAACTTCACACTGATGTCTAACACAAGTTACACAACTTCGACATACAATATGAATTACTTCTGTTAGAGGCATTATCTTATATTGTAGATATCTAAGATTCATAGTTCTCTAAAATCTTTGTATCACCAATTTTGCATCTATCTATCAGAATCAGGAAACATTCATCTCATAAAATTCGTTATCACCCAGATCAGATGGATATAACATTGCTATATGATACAAACCACATGAGGCAAACAGAAAATCAAATATTGGCAACTAGTTAACTTGAGTTTTTTAGTATCAAAATCAAGCATCCAGGAAATACACCCAGTTCAGTTATTAATTGCAATTTGGCTCATGTAAAATCTAAGCATCTAACTTTCTCCATGTCTGTATATTTTTCTTTAAGTTACACACAGGAAACATATCTGCAGTCCTCCTATATTTTCCATTTTAAACAAGACATAAGTGCAAGTTTGACATGATCCTTTGACTTCACAAAGACATAAAAGAAACCTCCATTGGGCACCAGCCAAAAGCATGTGTACGCAGAATATCTTGTTTGACCATATAACAATTAAGGATGTTATGTTTCCACAATTCATTACTCACAGAACTATTGGATAATGATTAATGATAAAAGCTCATATTTAAAGTCCAAAGCATGATAAATAAAGCAAATGAGCTCTAGGTCTGCTCAAACACACTAAGATTGGTTAGCAAAATCACCTTCATTAACTCTTCAAGAAGGCGAGGAGCCATTTCTAAAATTCGTCTGAAATCACCCTGCAAAGATGGAGACAAGGTTGCAAATTCACGAGTCAACTGAGCTTGAATCAACAGCTCTGTCTGCAAAAAAGGGCATAGTTGTGAGCACATAAGGAATTAGAGTACGATGCTTTAACTGGTTGGCTTCCATATAAAGTAATACCTTAACCAGTGCAGGGTGCTGCTTCCAAAACTTTGCCTGCTCCTGCTTTATGTTCTTTAGATCGAGATTCAACTCACTTCTTACCAACATAAAAAGCTTCTGAAGTGGTTCATCATCAGTCCTACGAACTGGAATTTCCATATATTCAGCAGCCTTTATGAAGACATCCATGACTTTGCTGTATGACACAGAAGGCACAAGAATTTTAAATTTAGTTTTAGGACATTCAATCGATGTTGATATTAAATTTTTTTTTTTGGGAGGGGATCTGATTTATTGCACTATACAGTATGGCACCCCTAATACAGCCATTTTGACCAGTAATCTATAAGATCTATAAAATATTAATATAACTGATTATTTACATCATTCTTTTATTTCCAAAAAGAAAATTTGTAAATCCCAAGAATTTCGACATCAGTTGCATTCTAAAGACTAAATCAAACTTGTATAGCATGAAAGAGGGTATAAAATCTCATTTTGAGATGCATAAAGCCCAATTTTCCTAATATCACGTGGTAAATGTTCTCATTGAACTTCATATTGAAACAAAAACATGTTAAACATACGCCAATATTCTATGCTTTTAAATCATGACTTTCTTAGAATGACTGAGTGTTTTGGTTCTTACCATGGGCAGGCCAGAAAGATTTTATAAAAGAAAAACTCAGCCAGAACAAAGATAAACCATCATTGTACCTTGGAGCCAAAGAAGGCTTCATCAGATAGTAGTAAGTGGACAGTGTCTGATGCATTACATAGTTTCCAGTATATTTTGATGATCTAGAGAGGTATATAACAGCAATAACCAAAGGCAAGAGTATGCAAACACCAACAATCCACAGCAGAAGTATTCCACCAGATGCCCCATCAATATTTAGGAGGAACTGAGGGAGAGCTATACCCATTTGGAATCCCTGCAACAAAATTATCATCCATATTTCCAGGAGATGGTTACAAGATGATTCTATTCCACCAAGGAAACAAACAAGGCAAACTATTAAGCATTTCACCTCTGACATCTGGTTTCATTACCTGTCTGCCATCAGGATGGCCATATTTTTCATAATTTTCCCGCGCTATGGGATCTGTCAAAGCTTGATAAGCCTTGGCAATGTACTCTACAAAGTACTTGTGGGCCTCTAGAATAAAAGGAGTACAATACAAATCTCAGCGGTAATAATTACAAAAAAACACATTATCTGGCAAACATTAAACTCCGAAACAAGAAGAAACACATATTTAACAACCGAAACACCTTCAACCTGGATCTGGATTTTTATCAGGGTGATACTGAATAGAAAGCCTCCTATACTTTTTCTTTATTTCAGACTCCAGGGCTCCAGGCTCCAATCCAAGAATACTAAATGGATCAAAAACTTGAATCTGCAATATATATATATATAGGATAAAAATCTCAGGGTGCGCAACGTTTGAACACTCAATCAATAGCTAAAACAATAACCCTTAATATTGTATCATGCAGCAGACCAGACTGGCCTAATTCATCTTAAATCTTGTTTGTTTACCTCTCGACTTATATTTTTTATGTAATAAACCAAAACAATCATGACCACCCAGAGCAGTAGTAATGTCAGGTTACTGCATGTTGAGACATTTGAAATCTGCAAAATTAAGGGTAAAGAAAAGAAGAGTAAGCTGGATAAATGTCAAGATTACGGTTGAAAACACAGGAAATTACAGTATCATAAAGTATAAACCCACCCTCTTAAATATTGATTTTCGGTATTTTCCAGACAGTGAGCACTCAGAACACTGACAGTGGATGCTTTTTGATTTCTTAGTAGCAGCACGACATAACTTTGTAATTGTATATGGCACAATGGGAAGGGCCATTATTGTCAATATGAATATTGGGAACAATGCACTATTCTCCTCTGAAGCTGCCATTTTGACCTTCTGAGTTCAACAACTCGTATACAGTTATTAGGCCTGCAACGAATCCTCTTGTTAGAAGGTTGTGTTTTGAATTTGATTTTAATCATCCGCTTGAAATATCAAAAGCTTTGACATTTGGAGTAGGGTAATAACATAAAGAAATGCAAGGATTAGAATCGTCATGCGCCTGTACATGATGGCAATGGGAATTGCAAGAGCTTGAATTGTATCCCTTTTCTCGATGCAGGGGAAGGGTGGATGCCTAATGTGTTCCTCATGGGAATGGAAAACAGTTTCCACGAGAACATATAAAAAATATTGTAAAAGAGAATAGAAAAATCATCAGATTTAAATCGAAATGTCACCACCAATTCGCTTTGCCATACGGTTCAGAAAGTCAACAGGGAATTTCATTTATTTGTGCTAGAATAAAAGGTTAGATTCAGAAGCAAGGAGGGCCATGACCTTATTAACCTTCCAGAAAATTTCATGAAAATATATAAAGAACGACAGATACGACACAATCTGAACCGTAGTCACTTTTAGAACATGAAATTCAACAACAACAAAAAAGAAGTTCAGATAAATCAATGAAGCCCGTGAAAAGGAATCCAGATGATGCCGAATCAAAACCCTCAAAACAAAGCAGTGAAGAGCAAAATTGCGAATAAACCGATACAGAGGAGAGAAAAAGATTCGTCCTAAGGATTCGGCGTCAGGAAATATCAGCAGTCTATAACGCCAGCCAAAGCTAATAGAACACTTATGAATTAGCAGTAAAGTTCGATGGAGGTGGTTGCATGCAGTTCAGAAAATATATAGAAATCTAAGGAAAAGGAAGCCATCACCTCACTCTTCTCAGAACTCAGATCGCAGGAAACGACTAGAGACTGCACTTGCCGGGAACCGAAGCTAAGCTTTGGCTCCGCCAATTGATGGAGAGATCAAATCTCGTCGTCCTCGTGCGCCTAACTTATATATATATATATATATATATATATATTTTAGGGTTTTCCTTTGAAGAAATGGATAAATTGGACAAAAATAATCTAAAAAGTTTCTACTCATCGACACCGGTCACACTGAAATTGGCCATTTTGAATTAAGAAATTTTAAAATTAGGCAATTTCAACCTTACCGTCAATCAAGTTAATTTTTATTGTTAAATTTTGACTTATATATGTACATGTCAGGCCACCTCATCATCGTATATTAACAATCTTCCAACCTGTCTCTTCCTTTCCCCTCTCTCTTGTGACCCATTCTTTCTTTCCTAGATGAGAGTTGCTAATGTTGTGGTGGTATCGAAGTTGTTGAAGCTCTGGGTGCTTCATGAGAGGTTCCCCTACAGTAGGAAGTCAATGAGAAGCATAGGAGGATGACAGTACGGAGGAGGACAGTCGATAAGAAAGGTAGGGAATCTATCGGCGATGGCAAATAGAGAAAGTTCTTTATCGGCCACATGCTCCAGCGGCACTATAGCGAGTTACTCTAGCTTAGGAGACTCCGAAGGAAGCCATCATAGCTTACATCTGCCTTTCTCCAATCACCTACTTCACTTTCCTTGCCATGCTCTTCACAACTTACTATGCCATTTCAGATTTTTTTGTGTCGTCTGAACCTCCTCCCAGGTTCTACCTCCCCCGGTTCAAGTCGGTGAGATTTTAGAGGAGGAGCTAAAAGCCTACAATGGCTTCGACCCTAAGAAGCCTTTGCTTATGGCCATCAAAGGTAAGATCTATGATGTTTCTTAAAGCATGTATAATCGATCTTTGCTTTTGAATTTTCTCCCTTTTACTGAATCCTTTTGGTTAATTTAGGGGTTTCTGAATTTAGATAGATGGTCAACTATGGTTATCGATTTTGTTTATTGGCAATTTTTAGGTCTTAGGGTGGATAAGAATTTCGATTTTTTTTTAAATAAAGTGGCAGCTTCGGCACTTCATGCTCACAACCCTTTTGTTTAATAATCAATGTCACTGGAACTAAGCTTTCCATTGGGCCCTCTCACCTCAATTTTAAACCCAAAAAAGTTAACTCATTTTGAATATGTTATTGTACTTTGAACAATAGTGGTGGAGTAATTGCTATGTATGGTGACAAGTGATTACTTTGATTGAAGATCTAGGCAACACTACTGGTCAGCGAGATTTATATGGCTCTAATGCACTCTCAGCTTATAGTTATAACCCTCTTCAAGTTTTGTTGTCCAAAAAAAAAGCCCTCTCCAGATTCTTCTCTTCTCTTCTGGATCCTAGCTTCCAGCAGTTGGAGGATTTTTTATGTAAGATGATGAAGTGAACTAACACGTGTACGTAACAATCAGAATTAACTTGTTTAACGGTAGAGGCAAAGTTGCCCAATTTTAAAACTTTCGAGTCCAAAATGGCTTCCCAATAACTTTCATGAGACTAGTGTATATAAGCAAAAACTTTTAGGTTATTTTTATCTCTTTACCTTTGTAAAAAAACAAGGGTCAAAGTTCGTTTTACTCGTAAGTTTTCACTCAAGAACACTCAGCATCTATAAATTTTTTTAGATGCAATTTCACCCCAAAAGTTTAAAATTGGAGTAATTTCACCCTCATTTAACACCCTAAACCCTAAATGATCAACCGTTTTGTTGACCAGATTGTGGTGACGTGGCATGCCACTTCCTCACCATATGACACTCAATATTAGTATTGGCAAATTAAAAAAAGGAAAGAAAAGTTAAAAACCCCTCTCTCCCTCTTAGCACCATCTCACTCCCTACTTCATCTTCTTCATCCTGCAATTCTCATAAGCTCCCTCCTCTTATTCAAAAGTGTCGATGGTCACCATTCAAGTGGTGGACAGATTGGGGCATAAACCCATTTCTCTCCCACTTCAACTTGTCTCTCACTTTCAATTACAAAGCAAATCCGGTTCATTCTCCATCTTTTTCATCATCAACATCATGGCTGTTAAGACAACAAGAAAGCCCAGTGATATTATTGTATCAAAGCCCAATACACATAAGGGCCGAACCTCATAATCACATTGTATAGCCAAACCCTAGTCGAACACTCTAGAATCCTTTCCTCATATTATAAATACCATGTAATCATCTACAGTAAAAGGTGAACCAATAGACAATACAATGCACAAAGTCTTCAGCGTCTTTTGTCCTTGTCCATTTATTTCTTCTCCTTCTTTAATGCTTTTGTCTTTATTCACTATTTTCTTCCACCATTAAAATGGTATCAGAGCTTTAAGGTCAACAATGACAGATCCCTCGAAATCACCAACCCCTCACTCCTCCTCTACCACCACTGAACCTGTCTCCTCTTCCCTTTCTTCGACACCTTCTTTTTCCACCAATGTTTCTCATTTCCTCACAGTGAAACTCAACGGCGACAATTACCTTGTCTGGAAAGCTCAAATGCTCCCTTATCTATATGGCCAACGTTATTTCTGCTATATTGATGGCTCCAACCCTCAACCTCCTCCCAAACTCACTGATGGCACTCCCAATCCTAACTACATCAAATGGTTTGAACAAGACCAATTGGTTCTATCATTACTCATTTCCTCCTTATCCGAAAAATTAATTGCTCAAGTAATGAAACACAAATCCTCCAAAGCTATCTGGTACGGCTTAGAGACCATGTTCTCCCAGCAATCTCAAGCCAAATACCTCCATTTACATCAGCAACTTACCAATCTAAAGAAAGGAGGGGAATCCATATCTGAATATTATCAAAGAGCGACTCTTCTTGCTGATTCTCTTGCTGCCACGGGTAACCCAATCTCTGACATTGATTTCAATATCTATCTCCTTGGTGGCCTTGGCTCCGACTTTGACTCTGTGGTCACCTCTCTAACCACCCGCAGAGAGGTTCTTTCCTCCGAAGAAATGTTCAGTCATCTCTTAACATATGAGGCACGTCAAGCACAACTTCATGGCACCCAAATCACCCAAATCACAGCAAATACAGCTTCTGCCTCTAATGGTCTCTTGCCCACTCCTTCCTTTTCTCCCTTCCGGCGTGGTGGTCGCACTTTTTCGTACAACAGAGGGGGTCGCTCATTTTCCCGTGGTGCCTTTACACTGCCTTACAGAGGTGGTCGTGCCTTATCTCGTGGTGGCAGGCGCACAAATTTCTCTCACTTCACTCCCAATTCCTCCGTTGACACGTGTCAACTGTGTCATCTCACTGGACACTTAGTTGAAAATTGCCCACACCGTTTTGACCATTCTTTTCGCCCACCCACTCCCTCTGCCTTTTACTCCAGCCTCTCTCCTTCCACAGACCCAGACACACTCTGGTTTCCAGACACTGGTGCCACAAATCACATGACCGCAGAACTCTCTAATCTCAATATTCAGTCCAATCCTTACACCGGTCGTGACTCAGTATTTGTGGGAGATGGATCATCTTTGCCCATTCAACATACAGGCTCGGGTCACATATCTTCCTCAAATGGCAATTATCTTCTTTCTCACCTACTTCATGTTCCTCATATTTCTAAAAATCTCCTCTCTGTTTACCAATTTTGTGTTGATAATAATGTATTTTTTGAATTTCATGCGAACTTTTTTTGTGTGAAGGACGCCAAAACCAAAGCTGTTCTACTCCAGGGACCCAGCCACAATAAACTGTATCCCATCCAGAGCTTGTCTTCTTCTCCTTGTTCCATTGAAGCTTGCCTTGGTGTTCGCACTTCTCTTGGTCAATGGCACAAC
>QFDD01120344.1:0-10244 GCA_006871305.1 Vachellia collinsii
GACATGTACTGCATTTCAATGTCAAGATGGATCAACAACTGTGGGGCTTTGAAGTTATTTCAGAGATCCTCTTAGATGAAACTCGGAGAATTTAGAACATTGGAGCCAGATGTTGATTCAAGCAGGAGAGCTTCACTGAGTATTTTGATTGAGTGGATTTTGTTTTTTTGTATAAATGACTATGGATGTGGAATTGTGGATGATGGTAGGTGCTGGTTCTTATTTTGTATGCTAGTTTTTGTATTACAGGATTTGGCTTATAGGTCGTTATTACTGAGAGCTGAAATGTGCAGTTGGTTGGAAGTTGGAATGTAGAACATTGGACATGTCTTTTTGCTGCAACCCATTTTCTTTGCTGTTCCTTTCTAAGAACAGAAAGGGACTGAAGTTTCATGGCTGTACAGGACTCATTTGGTGACGTGATATGTGATTTGGTTAAAGTGTAATGCAAATGTTAAAATCTAGAGACAGTGCAGAAAACAGAGAATCCTTTTTGGGATGGAAAGTTAATACTTCATCAACTTCAAAATATAAGGTGAAAAAATTGCAAAAGGATTTGTCTATTTTTCCCCCCTTTAAAAGGTGAAGTTTTGATTTATCTCATCCTTTAATTATGTCTTTCCTATCTATTTTTTTCCCCATCAAATCGCTCTCCCATAAACCCTCTTTATGAAAAAGGTTGTTATAGGAAACTTGGTTGCATTTTTTGACATTTATTATCTTCAACCAACTATAACTAACTGTTCGAATAGTGTAATTAAGTTATTTTCTCCTAAATGGACAGATTGGAAGATAAGCGCTACTTATTTTTGTCATCTTGTGATTATTATGGATCTATTTGATTTCTTCGGAATTGATTCTATCCTCAATTTTGCGCACTGTAGTAATAAAAATATCTTCTTCATTCTAAAAGTATATAAATTATCAGAATAATTGTGTACACTGTAATAATAAAAAAAAATATCTTGATGATTCTAAAAGTATATAAATTTTCTCGGTGACTGAATCGTAGTTTCATTTAAAATTATATAATATTGACATTTATTTTTGCCGGCTATAGATGGCTTGACTTAGAATCAGTTAAGTAGCTTAGTGACCAAGCACTTTATATCTTGGTCCCCAAGGATTTGGAAAAACAAGAGATCCCTGGCTCTCTCTCTCTATCTCTATATATATATATATTATTTCCAAATCTTTATAAATACATGGTCTGATGAATTAAAAAGAAATTAAATGATTTCCCAGTTCATCGCTCCTCGAAATCGGTTTTACAAAGAAGGAAGGAATCATGGAGTATTGCGATCACTGTGAAATATTTTGCATATCAAGATATGAATCTGGTCCTTATGAAACCAGGTATGTAAGACAGTCTCTGATTTCTTTTATTTTTTTTTTAACTTTGGCTATTTTATTCTGTTAAATCTCATAGTGACCAGAAAAATGGTTGAGATTGTTAAAAAGTTAATTATAGGATCAAATAAATTTTCATTATCGATTGTTTTATTTGATCGTTGGAATAAATAATGGGATCTTTCCATTGAATGTTTTTTCACTAGGAAAATTAATCAATTTTTTTTTTTGGACAAAGTTTGAAATTATTCTTAAACTGAACAGAATATTGAGAAATGAATAGGATTTTCTGACATTTTTTTTTATTTTTTGGTATAAATTACTTTTCAGGTCTTGTTCAATTTGTGGAAAGGTTTTAAGTGACAAGTTGACCAGAAAATCAAAAAGAAATAAGAGACATAGAAAGGGGGCTTGTTTTGCCAATAAAGAGAAATACATTACTCAGCAGAGGATGAAACAGAAGAAGATTAATTAAGTTGTGTTAATTTTATTATTATTATTATTTGGCAATAATTATTTCTTTTCGTTATTTTTAGTACCACCAAGTACCAAATGAGCAACGGCATGTGCCTTAAAAATTGTAAATAGTGCTATCGTTGATTCCAAATTTGAAAACTGTAAATTTAAGTTTATAATGTCAGATTGATTAAACTTTGCTAAATTCAGTCTGTCCATATTTACCTTGCAGTTCCAATATATATTTTTAATGACAATTTCCAATATTTTGTTATTCCTGTATATTTAGATCATTCCTGAAACTTGATGATATAATATTTAGCTATCAGTTATAAGAATGATTTATTTGAGAAAAAATAATCTAATTTTTATTTAAATTTGATGCTACAACAAGCATAAATTGGAGGAGGTAAATGCTTAAGGTCTAAATACACTTTTTCTATACTAAAGTTGTTAATACTGAAGTTTAGTATAGGAAATTAACTCAAGTACAGAAAATTAATAAATTTAGTATAAAAATTAACAATTCGGACAAGAGAAAATTTATAAATAATTTTATAAAATTTATTAGTCATTGGTATATTTTTAACAAATAATTTTAGTTGTCAATTTCATAGTATCAGTTGTTAATTTTAATAAACAGTTGTTAGTTTATACTAATAACTTTCTCATACCAATTTTCTTAAGATTACTTTGTCAGTTGTCGGTTTCCTATATTAATTATAAAGTTTATACTTGTTTGACAATGGAGTTAATGACAAAAGAGTAAGTTTCTTCTTTTCGTTATGAAAATTACTAGTAAATTCTATAAGGTTAGCTATCAATTTTTTTTTTATAAATTTTTTTTAATTTCATATATTAAACTTTAAATAACTCTAGTATAAAATTAATAAATTCCAGAGAAAATTAAAAACTAATCTTATAAAATATACCGGTCATTTGCATAGAAAAAAAAAGGAAACTCATTCTCGTGTTACAAAGATGTCTCTAAGATTTTTTCAGATTGAAATTTTTATTGATAAAATTTAGAGATAATATACGCAGTTTGGTTACAAATTAAAATACAATTAGATCTACAAAAAATAATATATTTGGAGCATGTTAAGTCTCAGGAAAAAAATTAAAACTTGGATAATTTTATTCAATATATAATTAATACATTTGTTCCAAATTCCAAATATTATTTGTGGTCATTTATGGGCTCCACTTGGATATATCTAAGCATCAATATCATTGTATGGCTAATTATAAAAGGACTAATGCGCACTAAGTAAGTCTTAAATTAACAATTTTTCTGCATAACAATAAAGTCCGATGAGGCTCAAGAAAAAGCAACAAGCTTGGGGTGACAGTGAATTCAAATTCAATTTGGGTGTAAAGATAACAAGTAAAGATATCCTAATTACCAAATCAGTAAATAATTAAAATATAAAAATCAAATATATATGAATTGTGTATTGACTAGAAAAGCGAGAAATCTAGTATCAGTATAGTAAAGAATTTGACTATAGATCAAGATGTCATTGGTAATATTATAAGTATGTACCATTACAATCGGATAAAATAAATTGTAAAGGTTTAAAATTACCTTTTATCTTTTACGAAAAGAGTTATTAGCACCGTAAATAAAAAATGATCACAAAAATACACTCAATCATTAAAAAATGTAGCTAAAATGTCATGGCCGTTAATTCCTCCCTAGTTCCGTTAACTTATCAGGTCTCTGGCCAATCACCAGGTCTCTGGCCAATCACCAGGTCTTTGGCCAATGTTGACTCCTCAGCATTCGGAAAAATGGTACCTCTGACATGACGTCTCCAAACCCAGAGCTATCTCCTTCACTTCTTCTTGTCTTGGCTTGCCTTAGCTCCCCGTATGCCATTTACACCGCCATGCCTTAGTTCTGCTTGTCCAGCCAATTGTACACCAAGAAAATGGAGCTTGATCGCAGCAATAGTGAACTTCCTCTGCTACACATTTGCGATCTGGAGCTCACCTAGATAAGAAAAGGCCATTGTAATTAAATTGCCATTTAATCTACTTGGAGTCCATATGGCAAGAAGGTATTTGCATGTGTCATCAGGTTCTCGCCTTTCCCAGTGGATAGCAGAAGCAAAGCTATTAGATATACATCATAAGATAGAGAAGTAATCATAAAGTGAACAGTAACGAACCCCTTCCAAAAGAGGATGTGAATCTGGGAGTACATAACTGAAAGAAGGTGAACAAGGAATCAACATACATTGCTGAAGCTTTTCCCTAGAATAAATTATTGGATTTGCTGTTTGTTGAAATTTATATTACCCACTGAAACTTTCGATTATCATTTTTCTGGCAAATTCATCTCAGATGGATTCACAGGTTACTATTCAAGATTTTGCTTCCAGTTGCTTTTATTCATTTTCTTCAGTTGGAGTTGTGTTTTCAGGGAGAGGCAAGGGTGACCGACCAACGATCACAGACGGGTTTTAATCTGGAGCTCACCAAGGTGTCTGATAACGGCTTCGTCTTCAAACTGCTTCAAGGACGAAAGCTAGCAGGTTACTCGCAATGAGGGAGGTGGTGTTGGCGATGTAGACATAATAGCGTGAGAGAGAAGGAGGACAGGAGAAGGAGAGTAGTAATTAAGCAAACTATTAATCTGGACAAAGCTCTAAGGCATGTTGTCTTTGAGTGGATTCCGTGAATTAATTAGTTGCTTTTTGGAGTAATTAAGCAACTGTATGGGAGAAGTGCTTGCAAGAGTGGGTGACTCTACCCCCCTCTCCCCTGATGATGATCCTAGTGGATCACCAAAGAATGGCTAGGGAATACTCTGATTTGATTTTGCTTTCCCTCAATTTTAGGTTTGCTATTTCTGCTAGTGCTTGGTTATTGTGGTTTGCTTTACGCCTCACTGCTTCTTGAACTCGTTAAATGTTTTGTTCAATCATTTGTTGCCAAAAAAAAAATTAACAATTTGTCTACATAAAAATATAGTGCGACGAGGCCCAAGAAAAAGCAACAAGCTTGGGGTAACAGTGAATTCAAATTAAATTTGGGTATAAAGATAACAAGTAAAAATATTCTAATTACCAAATCAGTAAAGAATTAAACTATAACTTTCGTGTATTTTTGTTTGACAATTTACTTTTTATTTTGAAGATTGAAAAATCAACACCAAAAATTTTGAAAATACAGAAATAATTTCAAGAAATTAAACAATGAGATGAAATTACAAATTATAATAAATTATACTAATTAAATAGTTTTTATTCTATTCTACACCTTATTTTATTTTATTTAAACACAACTTTTGAATTTTACAATAACCTTTGAATTCTTACATTTATAGCTATAACTCATATGCTATTAATTTTGTTCGTCAATGTCTTAAAATTTTAAGAAGTTTATATATGTATATAAAATTTTTCGCTAGCGTAGCGAAATTTTATTTCCTGTAATTTCAATTAATTTTTTGAAAAAAATATAATTATATGATATATTTGAGGAGGATTGGATAAGGAGTTAGGAGCTTCTAAACATTATAAATAGAGGTCACATGACACTCTAAAGGCACTAATAACTATTCTTGACATCTCAAGAACTCTTTTTCTCAGAAACACATTTGAAGCCTGTGAAAGCATCATCAATTCAAAAGTAAGAATTTTTGGAGGTGAGACTTCATCAATTTCTTTCTATTGATTTTCATGTTTGGAAGTTGTAGGGAACATGCATATGAATTGCTTATTGAGTAGAAAAGAAAGAAATCCAAGATCCATAGCTCAATGGTAGAGAATTTGACAGCATATCAAGATGTCATGCGCGGGTTATATTATAATTGAATCGCTGAAATCTTTTTTAGGACTCTACGTATACGATGGAGAAAGAATTCATGCGACTGTACGGAGCCATGAAGAGGGCGGCGGTCTTGGCGGCAACCTCGCCGGACAAACAAGTTGAAGAAGATCGATGCCTTGATGCGTTTAATCTTCTCAAGAAATTTCCTGTCAACTGTGAAATCCTGGTATCCGCCAAAATTGGTAAACATCTGAGAGGTCTGTCAAAGCATCCCAATAAGAAGATTGGAACTGCTGCAATGGAGTTGGTAGAGAAATGGAAAGCCATGGTCATCGAGGGAGCATCAAAAGATAAGAAAGGAAAAGTTTATCAGAAGCCCTCATGGCAAGTTGTTTCCGTAAGAAGTGTTACAGTTTACAAGGCCGATCGGAATAGGCCTTCTATCATATTAAAGTTTAAGCTTGCGAAGAGAGCTACTGTCTCTGAAGCAAATATAGCCAAAGACGAGCAGAAGCAAGTTCCTGCAGAAATACCAAAGAAGGCTTCATCCTCAAGCCCAGTCGCTCCTTCAAATCAGAAAACTGTGATTAAATCTACCGATCCGACAAGAGGGAAAATAAGGGAAATTCTTCGTGAGGCGATGTCTAGGGTTGCAGGAGAGGCCAGTGAAGCAATGATGGATCAAGTCAAAGCTTGTGACCCTATCGGGATTTCTGCTGCTGTGGAGTCAATAATATTTCGTAAGTGGGGCCATTTTAATGGGGCTCATAGGCACAAGTACAGGTCCTTGATGTTTAACCTCAAGGATCGAAAGAACCCAGATTTCAGAAGGAGGGTTCTGCTGGGAGAGTTCACACCAGAGCAGATCGTGAACATGAGAACTGAAGACATGGCCAGTGATGAAAGGAAGAAGGAGATAGAGAATATCAGAATGAAAGCTCTCCTCAAGTGTGAGCATGGACGGAAACAAAAAGCCACAACAGATCAGTTCGTGTGTGGGAAATGTGGGAAAAGGGAATGCACATATTACCAGATGCAGACTCGTAGTGCTGATGAACCGATGACCACTTATGTTACCTGTGTTTCATGTAATCACCATTGGAAGTTCTGTTAGTTACTCTAGTTTATCTCTCTCATTCGAGGACTACGTATCATTATATTTACATGTATATGATTTGTTATCGCTTGTAAACTTTGAAAGGATACATAATGGTATATTTTGAAAATTGATGCACATTCTATTCATTCTTGTGTTTAGGAGTGGGACGAGGACACTGATTGATTTAAAATTGTGTTATCTTTGTCTATTTAACTATCAAAGCTCATTAATGGTTATACAAGTTGCAATGAATTCAAATGGAATTTTGGTGTAAAGGCAACAAATAAAGAAATCCTAATAAGTTCGTATAGAATTAAAATATAAAAATCAAATAGATACAAATTACTTACTGACTAGAAAAGAAAGAAATCCAAGATCCGTAGCGCAATGGTAGAGAATTTGACTACAGATCAAGATGTCATTGGTGATATTATATTTGCTATTATAATTAGATGAAATAAAACCTCTACATATTTAGATGCTTAGAAGGACACTTGAGAAAATGAACATTTAAGAAGCTCTCAACCTAATTAAAGGCATATTTGTCCACATTAATTTGAGGGAATAAATGAAGTTTATATCCAGATGTTTCAAGATATGCGCATGTAACGGTTTTTGGTGAAATTGGCAGAAACTCTAATACTGACAAATTCCCTCGTCGCCATAACAGAGGACATGTTCATGAGAACTAGTACCTAATCATAAGTTTTCTTTCCCCCCCCCCCCCCAAACTACGACAGTAATCTCATCACTAAAAGGAATCAATCAAGTCGCAACAGATACCACTGTGTAACTTTATTCCTCAACTGCATGTAATACTGTGATACCCACACTCTCTCATCAGGACTTGTAAGAGCAAATTCTTCATGAATCTATTTATATAATTGGGACATTTTTGTGTATTTTTGTTTGACACTTTATTTTTAATTTTGAAGATTGAACAAACCTAACACCAAAAATTTGGAAAATACAGATATAGTTTCAAGAAAGTAAACATTGAGATGAAATTGAAAATTATAATAAATTATACTAATTAAATAGATTTAATTTCATTTGACGCCTTCTTTTGTTCTATTTAAAGCGAAATTAAGCCTATCAACTCTCATAACTTCAAAAATTTTACAGTAATCTTCTTTGACTTCTCACGTTTATGCAAATAACTCATATACTATTAATTTTGTTCATCGTTTAACTCATACGCAAATGGCTTAAAACTTTAAGAAGTTTATATCTGCATATAATTATAACTTCAAGTTTAAGGGGTACAAAATTAACAGCAGCTCTAGAATACAATTAACAACTTCCGTAGAAAATTAATAATTGAACTTATAAAATATACCAGTCATTTAGAAAAAGGGGAAACCTATTCTACCGTTTTATTGTCTCTAAAATTATAAAGATTGAAATTTTATACAGGAGATTTAGAACTAATATGTGCAGTTAAGTTAAAAAGTGAAGTACAATTAGAGATAAAAAAATATGTTTGGAGCATGTTGAGTCTCAGGAAAAACTTCATAAATCTTTAATTGAAAGCAGATAATCAAATAATTGAAAGCAGGTTTTCTGACATTTATTACTGTATAAATTACTTTTCAGGTCTTGAGTGACAAGTTCACCAGAGGATAAAAAAGAAATAAGAGACAAAAGGGGGGAATGTTTTTTGTTTTACAAATAAAGAGGAATTCATTTTTCAACGGAGGATGAAATTAAAAGAGTAAGATGAATTAAGCTGTGTGAACTTTATTATTTTTTATTTAGCAATAGCTATTTCTTTTTGTTATTCTTTGAGCTACCAAATGAGCAATGTGAGGTAAAAAATTGTAAATAATATCAGTATCCTTGATTTCACATTTTAAAGATTTAAATGGAAGTTTATTATTTTAGATTAATTGATTAAACTTCGATATATTCAATTTGTCCGTATTTAGTTATTTACCATGCAATTTCAATTGTGACTATATCTTAAAATGAAATATTTAGAAATGAAATAAGTTAAAATAATAAATGGCGGAGATTAACCATTAATTATTAATTTAAAGAAACATTTAGAAGCGCAGTTAATTAAAATAATAACGATCGAGACTAACTATTAGTTACTGATGGATGGCTGAGATTTCTAACTAAATTCATGTCTTTATCTATTTTTTGGCATCATTAATTCATTATCCATCAACTTTTTTATTTCTTTTGAATTTCATACTTTTTACAAGGATTAAGAATTAAAAATATGAATATGTCAAGTCCATCCAAGTCCAATAGATTTAAATTGAAGGGAGAAAACTGCATCGATCAGTCATTGTGATTTGGATTAATGAAAATTAATTAATGGACAAATTATAAGATTGAAGAAAGAAGAAAAAATCAAAAGAAAAATAACAGGAAAAAAGCGAAAAGATAGAATTAGTTATTTAAAATATAATAAAGAATTATAAAATATTAGTTTTAGTATTTGAGGAGGATTGGATAAGAAGTTATAGAGGCTTCTGATGAACATTATAAGTAGAGGTTATGGTACACTCTAAAGGCAATAATCATTATTCTTAAAACCCCAAGAATTCTCTCTGAGAGATATTTGGAGGCTTGGAAAGCATATTGATTTTCATTTTTGGAAGTTATATAGAACATGTTTGTGAATTGAAAGTCTTCTAATTTAATCACATATTCAACGTTTACGCCAATAACCATATTAATTATAATGAAATTTGAAATTAGAATTTAACTAATTTCAATTATTATGCAGTATAAAGATTGGCTTGTACATAATAGATGTACTTTGTGTGTTATTAATTTCAATTTATTTATTTTTGATAGAAATTTCAATTTAATTTTGATTTGGGATGATTGAAACGGTGGGAAGGAAAATGATGTTATCGCTGTAAGCTACTAGACTTTAGTGATCGGTGGCTTTGATGGTAAATTGGAAAACACTTATTTACATAAATTATCTAATTTGTTTAAAAATTTACAACTCTCACACCGGTTGACTGTACAAACAACTGGCGCAGAAAGGCAATATGAAATAAAATTTTATTAAAAAATAAATTGCTTTTAAAAGCATTCCATCGAGCCGTCTAATCAAAATTAGTCTCAACCATCCCCTTCGTGTTTCTTGGTCACTCGACCTTAATGCCCCGTTTGGTTGCATGGAATTGAACTCTGAGAATTGGAATTGGAATTGGAACCAATATTTTGGATGTTTGGTGTCATAGAACCCAGTTCCATGGAACCCATGGTTCCATCAAAAATCATGGAAGTGGGTTCCTACCTCCTACCCATGGAACTGGACCAATTCTATGGAAATCAAAATCTATGGACAATTTTGCCCTGAACAAATATTGACTCAGTGAAGGCAACAACGAAGGCGGTCGAGGTCAGCGATGGTGACAGCGGTCAAGGACGGCGGCGGTGATGAAGACGACGACGACGACGAACGGCTTGCCATCGCTTTCCAATCTAGTTTTGGCGATGCTTTCCCCATCTCCGATCTCGCCCTCTCATCTTCATCTCAGCTAGCGATGACAAAAAACGCAATGACACCTCACCCAACGATGAAATCTCC
>QFDD01120345.1:0-13617 GCA_006871305.1 Vachellia collinsii
TGTTGGTTTTTTTTTTTTTTTTTTTTTGTGATGGGTCGTATTCTTGATCGATGCATTATTCAATAAAACATCTGAAGCGTGAAGACTTCGTTTGGCCATTAGTAATGCCAGATGGTCACTAGCCAGCAAAGTGGTGGTATCATTCTTGTAGTTTCATAGCCTCGCTCCCAGCAAAACCCTCTTTTTCGAAGTGAAGGAAATAGTTGTACTTTCTCTTCTATGCCTTTTTCCCTGTTTTGCAACCGCGATCTGGAATTTTTGTTCATTCTAAGATGCGTGTTTTATGATTTTTATTGAACACTTGACTTTTTAAGTCTTTTATGGAATTTCTGGAATTCATTTCGTGTGTCAGTAAGGTAGAATTCGGTTTGTTATTTGGCTCTATTTTATTTTCAATTTTGTTGGGTGGGACTGTCTGGTTGTTCTGCATTTTTTTGATTCCCCCCCTCCCTTCCGGTGGTGATTATTTCTTTGATTGTTACCTGGATGTTGTCTGGAAGTAAATTAGGGGTTGGATGACTGGAATGTTGGACGAGAAATAAGTGGGTTTTCTGTTACATTGCGAGTTGGTGATTTTATGAATGTTTAGCTTAACTGGCCCCATTTAGAATACTTATAAGTAAAATGTTTGGCAACCACTTTTGAAAACATTTTCACATAAGTGGAGGCAAAACTCTTTCATATACTCACCTCGGATGATGTGAAATCACTTTTCAAAAGCTGTTCCTAAACATCTGGACGATTTAATTGTAAGGCTTTGACCACAAGAGTCTTGGAGGTTTTAAGTTAATTATTTATGGAACAATTTATGATCCCATGTGTTGCATGGGATTAAGCTCTTCAGATGAATCAGTCTTCCATATATGATCTTAGAGCCTTGATAACAAAATTTTCAGGAATCTGACTCTTGCCATCATCATTCTTAATGGTTAGATTTAAATTATGAAATTTCAGCATTAGGGACTTGTGCTTGTGCACACTAAAGGGGGCATCTTAGGAATTAGAGTACAGCTGTTAGTTGACTTTTTCTTGATAGTTTGAACTTTTGAGCGTTCAGTCTTTAGCAGCGGTTCACATGAGGCATAAAGTTCAAATCTATATGCTGTCATAAGAAAATATATGATAGAATTTTCTTCTTTCAAAGGACTCTAATATCACGGTTGTGTCAGGTGGTTTGTATTTTGTGAAATGTAAATTGGCAAGCATCAAAGTTTGCTATATCAACATAGATGGTGTTATTAGCAAATGTTGAAGTTTTGACTTGTGATTTGTGAAGGAGTTTGTATTATGAGAAAGCTTTTTTTGGTTTCTGAATGCATTGTTTCTTGGGATATCTTATGCTGATTGTTTGGATTTTTCAAATTATAGTTTACCTCCACAAGCACAATCGTAAGTTTAAATTGTGGTAACTCAATCAAATGCTTGTTTATGGAGCAATATTTTCTGCCCCCCTGTATTTGTTCTCCTTGACTTTTTTTAATTGTTTATTTCTGATGATTATTCTGCAATAACCCATCTTTTGATATTGCCAGAGTCATTCATATGTTTGTTGATGATGGAGTCCTGTGATTGCATTGAGACACAATGGCCCCAGGATGAACTTCTTATGAAATATCAATACATCTCAGACTTCCTGATTGCCCTTGCATACTTCTCAATTCCTGTGGAACTGATCTATTTTGTACACAAGTCTGCATTCTTTCCATATAGATGGGTGCTTATGCAGTTTGGTGCTTTTATTGTTCTTTGTGGAGCAACTCATTTCATAAACTTGTGGACATTCTCAATGCACTCTAAAGCCGTTGCTTTGGTGATGACCATAGCGAAAGTCTCATGTGCTATTGTGTCTTGTGCAACTGCACTAATGCTTGTCCACATTATTCCTGATCTGTTGAGTGTGAAAACTCGTGAGCTAATTCTTAAGCACAAGGCTGAGGAACTTGACAGGGAGATGGGACTCATTCTTACACAAGAAGAAACTGGAAGGCATGTTAGAATGTTGACACATGAGATTAGGAGCACTCTTGACCGGAATACTATTTTGAAGACTACTCTTGTTGAGTTGGGTAGGACTTTGGGATTGGAGGAATGTGCGCTCTGGATGCCATCAAGAACTGGTCTGGATCTGCATCTTTCCGATACATTAAACTACCAAGTACAAGTTAGATCTTCTGTGCCAACAAACCAACCAATCGTCAATGAAGTTTTCAATAGCCCTCGAGTAATAAGAATACCACATACCTCTCCACTGGCTAGAATCAGACCTCTTGTTGGAAGATATGTACCACATGAAGTTGTTGCAGTTAGGGTTCCTCTCTTACATCTCTCAAATTTTCAGATTAATGATTGGCCTGATCTTTCTGCGAGAAGTTATGCAATTATGGTTTTGATCCTCCCTAGTGAAAGAAAATGGCGAGATCATGAGTTGGAACTGGTTGATGTTGTTGCAGATCAGGTTCTTTTGATATCTCCTTTCTCTTGTTGGCTACGATTTATTATTCTGCTGTTCTTTGTTCTTTTTTAATTTTCATATTTTAATAATTCCTTCTTCCTTGCTTCGGGTGGAGAACAAGAGGATGACAAGTTGCTATTAAGTACAAACCATTGTGCTTGCCTTGAGCAAAAACAGCATATACTTTTAAGCTCCTTGATTCCGGATAGAAACTAGACTAATCATACTTGTTAAATTTCGTAAAAATGTTTTGTAGAATTTAAACAGGTGAAAGTAAACACATGCTTGTTTTTGATAAAATGTTTTGAGAAGGGTAGATTTAATAATTGTCTAACCCATCTTTTATAAGTTTAATTATTGATAACTTCAAATGCTCCCCTCCCACCTTGAAACAAAAGAGGGCGCTTTGTGCTGGGCCACCTCTTTTTTATTTATTCATTTTTTAAAAATAATTTATTGCATCTGGTTCCTTTAATGACATACTGTTTGTTCAACTGTATTCTTTCCAGGATATTTTGTCACTAAACATTTTTGATGATTTTCAACTACCTGTGCCATACTGTTTGTAAATTACTTTTGTAGCATCATGATTCATAAAATTTGATTCACTCTTTCAAGTGTTGTAAAGCCATATATTCCTCTACTAGCTGAACTTATTTTCTGTTTTCAAATAGGTAGCAGTTGCCCTTTCACATGCTGCGATTTTGGAGGAGTCTATGAGAGCCCGTGATCAACTCGTGGAACAGAATATTGCTTTAGATTCAGCTCGACGGGAAGCAGAGATGGCAATCCATGCTCGCAATGATTTCCTTTCTGTCATGAACCATGAAATGAGGACACCGATGCATGCAATTATAGCACTGTCATCACTTCTCCTGGAGACAGAACTGACTCCAGAGCAAAGGCTTATGATAGAAACAGTGTTGAAGAGCAGCAATGTTTTGGCAACACTTATTAATGATGTTCTAGATCTTTCTAGACTGGAAGATGGTAGCCTTGAATTAGAAATGGGAAAACTTAATCTTCATGGGGTATTGGGAGAGGTAATTGCCATTAGTTTTTTGCTTTTGTGTCTCGAAAAATCTAGCTATTGCATTTTGGTAATTCAAATCTCCATTGTTGTCGGTGAGGTAGGCAGTTTTGATTTCTGCCTCCTCCAAGTAGCAGTGGGTTCTTTGATAATAACCCTGAAAAATATTTTCCTTGAGTTAGTCTTATATGTACATGTCTTCATTTTGTGATATCCTAAATGTAGGTTATCAATATGATAAAGCCTATAGCAACTGTAAAGAAGTTAACTATGACACTGATTCGGGCCCCTGATCTGCCTATGTATGTCATCGGTGATGAGAAAAGGCTTGTGCAAATCCTCTTAAATGTTGTGGGTAATGCCGTCAAATTTACGAAGGAGGGCTATGTTTCTGTAAGAGCATCTATTGCAAAACCAGAATCTTTAGAGGATTGGAGACCTGAATTTTATCCAGCATCAAGTGATGGTCATATCTACATACGCATACAGGTTTAAGACTGAGCCATCTGATTATTTAAATGAGAAATATCTTGGCTCTTGCATATTTAATTTTTGTACCATCTTCATCTATGTTATACTAGCTATATATTGTAGTGCTTTTGATATTGTATTAATCTAATGGGCAATTTATTGGCACATGGGTGTCCTGATGAGGAAGGACTAAGTCTAGAGACATTTGTCCCGTGGTTGGGTCTAGTGAAAGCAAAGGAGCTAGTCCCTCATAATATGACGAACTAATGTTCGAATTCACATTAGGAGAGGTGTCTACACTTAGTGCTTAATAGTGTCTCGAATGTGATTGTCTCTAGTAGGAGAACACATGTGCTTGCAGTATGAGACAAAAATCCAGTGTATTTAAGTTAGTTGCTTTACACCAATGGTATTGAAGCCTAGTGGCATAAAAACTCTCTTATAAGTGAAACTAAAAGGTTTTGGATTTTATTTTGCTTTTAACCTCATGCTATTAACCAACCCGTCTAATTCACCCAAAAAAAAAAAAACAAAAGGAAAAAAAAATAGTGGTTGCGTTTTAAGTACAATCTCCTTCGCTGCTGACCCAAGCATCCTTGTTTATGCAGGTTAAGGATTCTGGATGTGGCATTCTTCCCCAAGACATTCCACACATTTTTACCAAGTTTGCTCAATCTCGAAGTGGACCAGCTCGGCCTACCAGTGGTGCAGGCCTTGGGCTTGCCATTTGCAAGAGGTAGATACTAAACCTTGTCACTATGCAAGAAGCTTGAATTATACTTATCATCATTCTCTGTAAATTGCAAACTATTTTATGGTGTTCATCGCCTAGTACCACACCATACTTGCATCTATACTAAGGGGATACTCAATTCCTTACTTATCAATTTCTTTTAGTTCTTGACTTATCTTCAAATTGATCAGATTTGTAAATCTTATGGGAGGCCACATATGGATCGAGAGTGAGGGCCTCGATAAAGGAAGCACAACTACGTTCATTGTCAAACTTGGGATCTGTGGCAACAATCCAGATTTATCTGGTCACCAACCTGCAGATAGAAGCCAAGCATATAGTGGAAGTGGCAACCTCACTGGATATAAGCCCTTCACCAAAGACAACGATGAGCGAGGCTTTCCTAACCGTCGCTATCAAAGGAGTCTGTAGCAGCCGAAAATGACAACATTATCACATTATGGGATTTGGATCCATGGTTTCGATTCCATTCCGAGACCAAGTTCCATTTTGCAGGTGAGAGTAAAATTTGCTGCTTGCAGATGTAGTAGACTAGAAATGATGTTTCAGGCGTTCCTAATAGTTGTAAAATTAGCTTCATATATACGTTGTTACGTGATTTTAGGGTAAGAGGATCAATGATCCGTTCCAATGTACCAGTTATTTGCAATCACAGAAAGGTTGTGTTCTGAGATATGATATTTTGAGAGACTGAATGGCTCAATTGAATTGAGGATATGAAATATAATCCAAAGGATTAAATCATGAATGATGAGTAGCAAGGATTTTGTTTTAGGAAGGACATGGATGCTTTTCTACGTTGCCAATTCTGAGGTCAACTGTGTAGTTAAAGGAAAACGGAGGGAAAGAATGGGAAAAAAAGTGAGTTTCTTAAAGAAAATAATGGGTCATGAGTGTACTACAAAGAAATTGGGTACATGAGCATATAATAGGAGTTCTATTTCAATCTAAAAATTCTTTGCGTGTATGGAATGCAGTTAGAATAGTTTTGACCATTCAATTAAAACTCTAATTATATTTTTGACTCAATTAAAATTTAGTTTAATTCAGTTTGCAGTGTTAATTATTTGAAACATTAACCCAGATATTTGAGTAGTAGTTTTATTTCTTAAAAAATGTAGGGACTCATTTTAAATAGTTAAATTTTAGAAATAAAAATTTGAATGGAATATTGAGTTACACGGAGTAAAATTTCATGTACTGAATTTTAATGGTGTAAAATTTTGTAAGGACCAAATAATTAATTTTTAGGTGTTTTGGTACTTCAAATTGAATAAGCTTATTATTCAGGGAACATGGAAAATTAATTAGCACATTAAGGGTGTCTTGAGTTTTGTGAAAAAAAAAAATTTAAAACTTTTGAAGGCTTCAATCTTGCTCGTGAAGCAAAAGGAGTTTCTCGTGAACCTTAACTTGTGCAGCCAAAAATATAGTCATTGTGTGATCATAAATTGTTGAATTAAAGTTTTGTAATTTTAGGAATTAGGTGCAACTTAATTCCAGTGAACGTAAAAGGCGGCCGGATTGGCCGTCTCATTGGAAAATTAGTGAGAATAAATTAAAGAACTTGTTAAGAGTTGGTCATACTAGCTTTTTTTTTTTTGGGGTCAAAACATACTAGCTTTTTTTTAATAAAAAAAATAAATAAATGATCAAAATGCATTAGAAAAGCATAATACAACAGGTAAGTTTAATTACCACCTTGAAGAGTAAAATGGACAAAATTTAAAAGAGAGAAACCTATAATATAATCATCTATGAAAGGTACAACTTGGAAAAAAAACTTCAAAGAATAACATGGGATGCAAAACCACGTCATTTTTCTCCTTTGTTTTTAAAAGTAAACTTAAAATTGGAAAAGCAGGTGCCCTTTACCCTGTAAAACAATTACAAACATCATATTTTAATCCCTAAAAAAATTAATCATTCTAATGCTGCTGCTGCTGCTGCTTCTGGTTGTCTTCATTCATCTCCTAATTAATGTCTAATCTCTAATGATGTGAATGAATGTAATGATGATTTTGGTATATGATGATTATATTAATTTTAGTGATTTAGGGATTGTAAGGATAGAAATTTTCAATATTGCTGTATTGTGTGGTTGTTACAATCAAACTTTAATATTTGTGCTTTCTGTAATTAGAGATAAAAGCTAAATGGATAACTACATATTAATTAAGGATTCAGAGGGTAAAAAGAAATGGAAGAAAGGACATATGTGGAATAAGGAAGGAAAATGAATGGTAAAAACGTCATTTTTAAAAATGTAGAAAAAGAAAGGACAAAAGATCATTTTGGTAAAAGTTGAGGGACATTTGGTAATTTTGACCCAAATATCAGACAATTGCCACATAAATTTAGAAATAAAAGAAATAATTCCTTGAGCAATATTTGAGATATAATAGAAGTTAAAAAGACATAAATGACCTCAAAATGAATTTTTAGTAATTAATATTTGGCAAATTAATTAATTTTTAGCTACATATAATTATTTAAAATATCCAGAAGTTTTATATATTGATTTCAAAGCAACGAAAAAATTGTTCAGAAATTATAGAAATTTATAAAATTGTTTCTAAGAGAAAATCAGAAACAGTTTGCCGGAACGAAAGGAAAAGACTCGATAATCTCTAAATTAGGGTTTTTAAAAGAAACTTCATTAAAGGAATTTATGGAATGCAAATTGAGATAATAAAAATCATGGAATTATCAATTGAATTTTGGGAAATTTTAATGACTATAGATTGGTCAAATGATCAAATGAATTTTCTAAAAAGCATTTCCGGTAGAATAAAGTAGCTTTATGGAACTTAAAGTTTTGTAAAGTAACTTTAAGGAGATTATGAGATGCCACATGTTACAGTCTTATTTCAAAATATAAAAGTTAGAAGATATTATAACTTTTTGGTAGAATATATTAGTATAAAGTTATTTTATCAGTATAAAGTGGGACCCACATCAATTTAACACATGTTGGCAGTTTATTAAAGACTCACGACTCTTCTAGAAGTGGCCAAAGTCAGCTAACCAAGAGAAGAGAAGAGCAGGAGTAGCGCAAAAAATCCATCCAATGGTTAGAGTAAGATGTGATTTTCACATGTAATATTCTTTATTCCTTGAATTCTAGCACTCCTCTTCAATCCAATCGGTTTAATTTTGTTTGAAATGGTATATTTTATGCTGAGAAGTTGAGGTCCTACAAGGTTTTAGAGAGAGTGAGAAAGAGTGGGATTAAGTTGAAATAATAGTTTAAATACAACTCTATACATGATTTGGAGCTTGTTGATGGTTGATTTGCATTGATTTGATGTTATTATGAATTTTTAGATTTCAAACCCAAAAAGGTTGCAGCTGGCCGAATTCATGAATGCATGAGAATGAATGATTTTGTGTTGAATAATTATTAGGAAATGGATTAGAAGAAAGATTATGCATATGCATGGAGAGAAAAGTTGAAAAATCACATTGCCCTTCATTTTTGTATGTTTCAGCCAAACTTGGTTTTATGGGAAGGAATGTGATTTTGATATTTTTGATGTTTTAATGGATTTAGAATGAAAAATTGTATCAGGAAAAAGTGAGAAACTAAGTTTGGAAAGAAATATGATTGAAATTGGCAAAGTTAAAGGTTTATGGACCCTTAATATTCAATAGAGGTTTTATGTGTTATATAATGTTATAATGCATCATTAATGGTTGCTTATTGATCCCAAATGCATTATAATGATGTGTATGAGTTATGAGTTACAAGAGGAATTTGTAATGTGTAAAAGGAGGTCAACAAAGTTCAAGAAAGGCTAAGTTTACAAGGTAGCAAACTTACTAACGCTTGCATTAATATTGTCATTTATTGTTATTTATTAACTGTTGCCATGTTATATGTTGGTTGTGTGATATGTGAACATGTAATGCTTTGATTTGTAATATGCCTTGGCCATGTGCAAATTGATTTAAAAAAATGTTAGCAAAGTATGTTCATGCATTGTTAGTTAGTAAAATTAGTAATAATCATGCATATTAATGTATGTGCTAGTAATATTTGCTATTGAGGTTTCCATGAAATCTCATTCTCCCAAAATAAAATCCTTGGCCAAAGCTCAATCAAAGACAAGGGCAAGATGGTGGAAACTTAGAAGTGGAGAAATGCAATCATATATGTGACATTAATGTAACAAGGGTGTAATTGATGTATGTTGGAATTTTATGTTGGAGTATGTATGTAAACCTCAACTATGATTCATACCTTATATGTATGAAATAGTTAGGTGAAACCTACTTGTTAATTATGTGGAAAAGTTGTATGTATAAAAAGTTGAAAATTAAGCATGCTAAAAGTGATAAAAAGGGTCCAACCCTATTAATCACCCAAGTTGAGGTAATGATAAAACAGGGCAAATGGATTCCAATTTACATAAACTTTTCCAGAAAAATACTTCATATTAAAATCTTTAAAATGAGTTAAAGTTTGCTAGAATTGGATATGTATACAGAAAGTTATAGTTATCCAAAGTTAATAAAAAATCTTGTAAAAATGGAAAATGACCAAATGAACAGTACATTTTTATGAAAATATCTGTATTAATTGAGTGAGAATATGAACAATTGAGTATTTTATCCCTGTAGAAAATTGTATAAGCTTCAATTAGAGACTTGAATAACATGATTTTGATTTTTCTAGAATTAGTTATAAATTTTTAAACTTAACCAAAATTTCAGAATTTACCAAGTGAATAATAACTTATGTGGAAATTTTAAATTTCATTTAGTTGGCCAATTTTGTATTATGAAAGGTATTCAAGTGATTTATAATTAGTCTCTAATGGTCATGAAGGGGAAGTGAGGTTTGACACAAATCATTGATGTGTTTTCTTCTATATTATTATTAGATATTATTATGCATTGTACATTTGTTATTTTCAATTAAACTATATCATTTTAATATGATTGGTATAACTTCGAGTTGACTCCGACTTGACCAGCTGACCCATGAACTACTGCCTCAACCGATTCATTGTACATTCCGATTTTGAGTACCTTGCTTTTCAAGTACAACCTCAAATGTTTATTTCAGGCATTGGGGGGCTTCATTGAAAACTTGGTGTAAAACCAATAGACATAATGTTAACATTATTAATGAGGAACTCTGAGCATTCAAACTCTAGGAAGATTAAAGTGATCAAAAGATATATAGACATACATATTAAATATACACATTTGAAGAATAATTATTTCAAATTATACATGACATGACTATGAGAAGAAGGGAAAAAATCTAGAGAGAATTACGATAAGATCTCGTGTAAGGAATTTTATAATTAAACAGTTCCACGAAATCGCGTATTTACTGTCAAGTTTCATTAATAATTCCACGCACTGAGATTGAGTTGTTAGTTACAATCTCATCTTAGTGCATTAACAACTTCATGGGACTTGAAAATAATTATGTGATTTTATGGAATTGTTTAATTGTAAAATCCCTTACCACTACAAAAAAATTGACTCTCAGCAGCGACAAAAAAGGCTTTTAGCGGCGACTTGAAAGTACCCTTAAGCGGCGACACAAGAGTCACCGATGGCAACTTTTTTTGTCGCCATTAAAGGGTACTTTCAGCAGCGACTTAAAAGTATTTTCAAAATTATTAAAAAATAATAATTTTAAAATTATTAAAAAAATAATAATTTACTCTGGTGACTGCCATATCATCACTGGTCAGTGGCACGTTATTGACAACTACCACATCACCACCATTCCCTGCACATCACGTGTCACCACATATATACCACATCACCTACGCCACATGTCGCCACCTCACAATGCCACATGTCACCACCAGATAAATCTGAAGTTTTGTCTCCTCCAGGAATCGAATTTCCAACCCCTTGGCCGTGTGTGTGAGCCTTTGCCAGTTGAATTGCAATGACTTTGCACACTTTGAACTCATATTTAAATTTATATAATATTTTAATATATAATAAATTATAGACATTTACACACACACACATTTAGGTATATATATATACAATATCTAATATTTTTATAAACTAAAAATAAATTGGATGGTAACTTTTAATTTTATATATAGAATATCATTAATTGAGTAATATATTATTATAATGAACTAATATTTTTATAAAATTATAGAAATATTAATTTAATAGTTTTTATTTCTTAAAAATATTATTTTTAAATAATTAAAAATTAAAAACAAATTCGTACCTTCAGCAGTGACAAAAAATGTCACCACTGAAGGAATTAAATTTTTTTAAAAAAATTAAAGAAATATTTTTTAAATAATTTAAAATTACAAAAAAATCCTAACCTTTAGCGGCGACAGAAAATGTTGCCGCTGAAGATATTAAAGTTTAAAAAAATTAAATAAACAATTTTGAAAAAATTTAAAATTAAAAAAAAATCATAACCTTCAGCGTGACAGAAAATGTCGTCGCTGAAAGTATAATTTTTTTTAAAAATTAAATGAATAATTTTGAAATAATTTAAAATTTTAAAAAAATCCTAACCTTTAGCAAGCACATTATGAAGGTATTAAATTTTTAAAAAAAATCAAATAATTAATTTTTATAAAATTTAAAATTTATAAATAAAATCTTAACTTTTAGCGGCGATAGAAAATGTCGCTGCTAAAGGTATTAAATTAAAAAAAATAATTAATTTGTAAATAATTTAAAATTTTATAAACATCATAACCTCCAACAGCGACATAAAATATCGCCTCTGAAAGTATTAAAGTTTTTTAAAAAATAAACAATTAATTTTTAAATAATTTAAAATTAAAAAATATTAACCTTTAGAAGGTATTAAATTTTTTTTAAAAATTAATTAATTAATTTTTAAATAATTTAAAATTTTTAAAAAAATCATAACCTTCAGCGGCGACAAGAAATGTGGTTGCTGAAGGTATTAAATTTTAAGAAAAATTAAATAATTAATTTTTAAATAAGTTAAAATTTAAAAAAAATTCTTACCTTCAACGGCGACTTTTTTGTCGCAGCTGAAAGTCATCGCTGAAAGTTTGTTTTTTTTGTATATAGAGGATTTCATTGTTGTTTTCCAAAAAATCTACGTGAACAGACATCCTAGTCATTTCTAATGTTTGATATGAACAATTGAAAAATTGCAACTTCAATCTTTGTTGCAAGTTGCAACCATGGGGAAGGATGGGTGTATATATATTATGCCATAGTAGTTCAATAACTGCTACGGTTTTTCTCGTACAACATCTTTCATAATGACAACAAATGTATGTATTAAATTTGTATACAATGTTAAATACTTTCGTTTAGTTCCTTTTAAATTATAATGCAAAACAAAGTGAGTGAAAAGCATCATATTTATATCTTCAAATTTGCAATAATTTTTTGACTTTTTTATTCATTAATGAGAGTGTTTTAAAAACTGTTTGCAATCGGGGACATTTCTCTTTCATTTTTAAAAACAGTTTTTGTTGTTTTTAAAAAACAAGAAAACAAAAAACTTGTTTGGTGTTTTGTTTTAAATAATTTATTTTTAAAATGAAAAATTAATCTTTTAGTCCATTAACTTTTGATTCATTTATGACTCAACTCCTAATTTTTTGACTCGCCTATGATTCAATCCTTATCCTTTCATTTTTTAAATTATTGCCCTTATAATGTATAGCTCAGTCCTATGGCACAACCTAACAATAAACAACGTGCGCTATGGCACAACGCAAACATACAAAAACCGATAGTATTTAGGTAACATCATTAGAAAAAACTTATAAGCGCTAAACCAAAATCCATTTTCCCACACCACAATATGAAGCATACCAATTACTTATAGTTGATTGTGTATTAGGTCCAGAGAAGAGGGCACTTTTCTCTCAATTTCTGCAGAAGACCTTGTGTCTGTCCCTTTTGAGTTGTGTATTGGGTTAGGAGACGATAGTACTTCTCTCTCAATTTCAGCAAAAAAGTGTCTGTTTGTAACATCTTTATTGTGTATTGGGTAGGGTGAAGATGGGACTTCTCTCTCAATTTCTGCAGAAGAGCGTCTGTTTATTCCTCATTTGTTGTGTATTGGGTTCAGAGAAGAGGGCACTTCTCTCTCAATTTCAGCAGAAGAGCGTCTTTTTGTTCGTTCTTCATTATGTATTGGGTTAGGAGAAGATGGTACTTCTCTCTCCATTTCAGCAAAAAAGTGTCTGTTTGTCCCATCTTTATTGTGTATTGGGTCGGGTGAAGATGAGACTTCTCTCTCGATTTCTGCAAAAGAGGGTCTGTTTGTTCCTCGTTTGTTGTGTGTTGGGTATGGAGAAGAGGTCACTTCTCTCTCAATTTCTGCAGAAGAGCGTCTTTTTGTCCTTTCTTCATTATGTATTGGGTTAGGAGAAGATGGTACTTCTCTCTCAATTTCAGCAAAAGAGTGTTTGTTTGTAACATCTTTATTGTGTATTGGGTTGGGTGAAGATGGGACTTCTCTCTTGATTTCTGCAGAAGAGGGTCTATTTGTTCCTTGTTTGTTGTGTATTGGGTTAGGAGAAGAGGGCACTTCTCTCTCAATTTCTGCAGAAGAGCGTTTTTTTGTCCTTTCTTCATTATGTATTGGGTTAGGAGAAGATGGTACTTCTCTCTCAATTTCAGCAAAAGAGTGTTTGTTTGTAACATCTTTATTGTGTATTGGGTTGGGTGAAGATGGGACTTCTCTCTTGATTTCTGCAGAAGAGGGTCTGTTTGTTCCTCGTTTGTTGTGTGTTGGGTATGGAGAAGAGGTCACTTCTCTCTCAATTTCTGCAGAAGAGCGTTTTTTTGTCCTTTCTTCATTATGTATTGGGTTAGGAGAAGATGGTACTTCTCTCTCAATTTCAGCAAAAGAGTGTTTGTTTGTAACATCTTTATTGTGTATTGGGTTGGGTGAAGATGGGACTTCTC